>NW_004624747.1:4142532-4172497 GCF_000247695.1 Heterocephalus glaber | reverse complement strand
TTCAAGTATTTTTCTACATCAAATCTAGCAAAAATGGAGAAGATGGTTTGTGATTTATAATAAACACTAGAAAATTTCCAGGCTTTTTTTTAGACAAATTGACACAGATGTTAATCTTAAGAGTATTGTAGGCCATGTGGGAAAATTGGAAGTATAGCGTTTCAGAAGTGACTATTTTTTTTTTTTTTTTTTTGATACTGGGGATCTAACTCGGGTCCTTACACTTGCGAAGCAGACAGCTGAACCACTGAGCTAAATCCCTGGCCCAGAAGTGACTATTTTCTACAATTACAGCATAGAAACTATGCAAATGGTCTAGATGCCTAATAGCTTACAGGATAGGATGTAGTGGTGACATTTTATTCTTTTCATGTTGCATTACACCTCAAGGGGGGATGCTGACTCTGAGCTAGGAATGGAGTGAGATGCAGCACAGGACTTGACTGCACCCTGTAGGAGGCCCTACCAAGGGGCCATTGGCCTTCTAACTTCTATATGTGCTCTTCAGTAGGACATCAAAGAATACGTCCTGCATAGGTGTCAGGAAAATGCTCATTAGAAGTTGCTGCCACCCCCCCTCCTTTTTTTAAGAAGGAACAATAGCTAGGTACGATTTTTATCAGCTTTCTCTGTCTGAATGCAGTTTTTCTCCTGTCAGTCCCAGAAGCTTGGGTAGAATGATATTGTTGAAGCCTTCAGGTCACAAACTGTCTTCTTTAACCTCCCATTTCTTCTAAAGCACGCCAATTCCTGCACTCTAATCACATTAGTAATCTGATTTGCTGACAGTCCTGCTCTCCTGGCTCCTTATTTTCCCACATGTCCTGTGTCCCCACTGAAGTGATGGCAATGAATGGGAGAGTGATGTTTAGGATCACTGCTGCATTGAGATATGCTGTTATCCTCAGCAACAAATCCCACATTTCCTGTGTCCTCTGTGTACTCAGGATAAAGGCTAATGTTTACTCTCTGGGCACTGTTGTAAGGTAGGTTTTGTCAAAGCTTAGTCATTTTGCTGTGTTTGGTGCAAGGAAGATCATTGCTAATTTGAGGATTAAAGAGTCTAGCCCTCTCCTTTCAATGAACCTCTCACTGGTCTGTAGTCTCATTGGGAGCTTGGGCACACATGGAAATGAGAGCCCAACACACAGATTTTAATGTTTTTCTAACAACTGTGGAGATTTGAGGGGATGTGTGGTGAATGTAAAATACCTAGTTGACTTGGCAGTCTCTCGTGTAAACTACAGTAAAACAAAGTAAATGAAATTTAAACAAAAAATAAATTTGATCACAAAATGCCACTTGTGTACTTGAGTGGTTGTTTCTCTGGTGTCACATCTGGTTGAGAACACTGTGGACCACTTCTCTGCTACTTTTTCAAGAATTCTCTTAATTTGCGGCACTCCCACCCTAGGGAAAGTAAATAGAAAGTATTTTTTTAAATTACAAATTTATTCTTGAACTGCAGTTATTCTACCCATAAGTTATGTTTGGTTTTGTAAGTAATTTTGTCTTTAAAAGCCAAGCAGTGAGTTAAAAGAGTATATATTATTAGTCTTGTGTTTTTAAACATTATTTTAAAAGGGAAAGTATGGAAAAATCTGTAATATTTTAAAAAGTGCTCCAAGATTTTGCCTTTAGATTCTGGTCTTGAAAAGACCGTGGCTTTGGTTTGGGATTAATTCTCCCTCACTTCTTCCAGAATGTTGTCATTTCTATTCTATTGTTTTGCAGATGTAACACATATTCTTAAGGTTTCAGGGTACTTTTTAGAGTTACTCAGTGTTAGAAAAGGTGGCCAGCTATATGGGTGGATTTAATGTACAATATATTTCCAGGGTGGTTGGGGTTTATTTTTTGAGGTAAGTTTCTTGGTGCTCTATTTCAGACATGATGTTTACATTTGTGATAACAGGCATTCATGCCCTAGCAGCCTGTGCATTTTATATACCTGGCACTTGGGTCTTGCTAGAGGATCTAGAAAGAATGAAAGCAGTCATATGGTCCAGTGGAGGAGGCAGACCTATGAGGTGATAAACTTCAAATCAGTGTGATCCTCACAGTTAAGAGCGGAGAGTTGGTTGAGATTGAGAGAATGTTAGACAGCGTTCTTATTGTACAGAGAAGCAAAAGTCCAGACCACCAGCTCTTGGACCAGTACTGGTCAGCATCACTGGAGCACGCCTGTTTCCTCCCTCAGCCTTGGACTGCTCAGAGCTGTAATGCTCAGCTGTGAGACTCTAAGACATTGGATTACACTTAACAAATTTTAGGCCCCCTCTTTACCAGCCTGCCTCCTGATGGACCTAAAATCACTTGCCTTTATGTTGCCTTTCAACTTGTTAAATTTTTAAAAGTTTCACAGCTCACCCTCCTCCACAAATCCTGTCTTGGAGTAAGTGAGAGGTATCTGCTAACATGTGTTTTGTCTGTCTCCTCTTAGCACTCAGTTACAAGGGCACAGTGTGGGATTCCCTGTTATTGCTCATTTGGAAGGAGAGTGTTCTTTGTTCTTACCCCTCAGATCTGATCTCATTAGAGCAACAGAATGTTTGAGATGGAGCCTTAGTTACTCCAGATGGGCTTTTCTAGTTCTAGCTCACTGGTGGTTTTAGAGTGTAGGACTTGGCATGATTGGGAGGGAGGGAGGGTGCTGGAACTCAGGTTCAGATGCTTTGCTGCGCCTGGAGTGGCTACTGGTAATAGAGAATGCTTCCGAGAACCTTGCAGCTGTCACTTGGGTTATGCTTCGGATTTAGAAACAGCATCTGCAGTGGGTTCCTTCAGAACCAGTTCCCAACCACTTTCACTGGGAAAGTAGAAGTTGTAGCTATCCTTAGGAAGTCCCAAGGCCAAGCAGAGTGTGTAAAGCAGCACCCCCCAGCCTGAGACAACAGCCCCGTTGCTGTTCATCTCTTCCCATTTGATGCCACTGTGTTGCAGGACATCTTTATTGTTTTGAATGGAATTTAGAGTTAATTTGGTTCCCCTTCCCCATTCCTTCAAGATGGCCCATACTCTCTGGAGGTGGTTGTAATCTCATCTGAGGAACTACTGCCTTACGACTTTCTCATGCATTCACATTTTTCTCTTCCACTGAGTTAAATTGTGAATTAAAATGTGCCATTGGATGAAAAAGCAATGTTTTCATTTCAGTCAGGCTCTTTTTGTCTGAAAACTGAGTCTTTGGGATTCCATGTCTTGAGTGACAGTTTTGTTGTACTAGAGAAGTTGATGTGTAAAATTCAGCCTGTGTAAACCAGTGGTTCTCCATTGTGGCTGCACCTTGTAGTCTTGTGAGGAACCTTTAAAAACACCGCTTGCCCACCAGTCATCTTTCTGTGGCTTGAGTTCAATGTGTGTCTCCTTTTCATCAGATGGGAAAGAGGTTGGGATTCTTGCCCTCTTTTCCTGGCAGATCATTGAGATGGCCACATTTTCTCTGGGTAATCAGATTCACCCCTTTCTGCAGGATGCTCCCCCCCAACCCCTTAATTTGAAGTGATTTTTCTCTGCAGCTCTCTGAACCCCTCATTTGGCTCTTATAGACTTGACATCTTGGTTAATGTCATCTTTAAATCTCTAAAATGTTATGTTCCATATTAACTTGAGCACTCTTCAAGGGCAGGTGTCATAGTTGTACCCCTAAGGCACATCCCTAGTAGAAACTCTGCCAGCCCTATGCCAAGGTCCCATTTGAATCCTGGAGTTTGAGCAGAGGATCAGTTAGGTCTCGTTTCTGCTCTCAGAGGGTTAAAGCTGTAATCTAGCTGCAGCAGGGTTTAGTAATTCTGGTGGCTAAAGGTAGAATGTAAGAGAACAGACAAGGGAGCTCCAAGCCCACAATTTTTTGCTCACTTTCCAGACACCTGAACTAGAAATTTCAGACTCTTCCAACTAAAGAAGTCTTAAACTCCTTTTAGTTCTTTTTCCTGTGGAATGTACTATCCACCTATCAGTGACAACATCACTGGGTCCCAAGCCAGAAATCCTACTTGGTCTTCGAGTCTTTAAAGTGTCCCTAGATGGAGGTGAAATCCTGCGCCCTTGTATGTTCTGGTCCAAGCTATGCTCTGACCGTCTTCCTGTCTCATGCAGAGGTCCACAAATATTAAAGGCTAAGCAGTAAATATATTTGGTTTGGGCAGCCATATTGTCTTACAGCTATTCAGCTCTGCCCTTATAATGCAAAAACAGCCCAAAGGCAGTAATTCAGAAAGAAGTGTGTTTGTTCCAATAAAACTTGAAGTGGGCTGGATTTCATATGTACTTTGTCAATCACTTACATGGGCATTGCATGGATAACCTTAACCAGGGTCTGCCATAATTAACTTTTGGGAACATCCCTGTTGTTACTGTGTCCTGCTTAGATATCTGCATGACTCCCTGAGTCCCAAGAGACACTGCTCTTTGAGTGCAGCAGCCAAACCCAGTGATGACTACGAGCCTCATCTTGACATTAGTGAGGTGGAACCAGTGATGCTCATCCGCCTCCTGGCCTTGCACAAGGTGGTTACAGATGACAAGAATCTAGCTGGTTTCTCTGCTACCCTCAGTGTCTGTGTTGTCCATGTAAAGGGCTTTATAAACATCGGATTCCCAGCCAGTGCACACAAAGTTGAAGGGTAGAATTAGGATATGCTGATGAGCCACTGGTATATTGAAATACAATGAAGATAATGCCGGTTAAACTCTTCTCAGTTGACGTATTGTCCCTGTGTATTGTCTAGAAAATACCATCTGTAGCTGTTATTAAACTAAATGCTCTATTCATGGAAAGGTTCATAAGTGTTCTATACCTTTTGTATGTTCTCTAGATGCAACTGCTGATTTGTTAACCTGGAGTTGGTATCATGGCTCCAGATGTGGCACTAGAAGGCCAGGCCTTTGCCTAGAAAATTGGCTGAGTTTCCCTGCATCAATGCTACTCAACCTTGGGTTGAATCTGCTTATACCTTGGATTTTTGAGAAGCAGTAAAGCATCATGGCATGCTCTGCCTTGTTGATCCCTTATGTATTCTGACATCACCTGCTCAAAATTGCCTTGCACTCCAGACTGAGGGAGGTTCCTGAAGCAGAACGAAGGAGTGGCTTACAGTGTTTATTAATGTAGGTGCTGAACAAAAGCTTTGCCTCTGTTCATCCCATTGCAGGCTGGCTCCCTGCAGCCCAGCATACTAATAGTTGTTTTCTTAGCACCACCCGCACTTTCCCATGGCCCATGGGGCCTGAGACAACTTCTCACCCTACCAAGAGCCATCACCTCACCGCGTCCTGCCAGGAGAGGACCAGGCCCAGAAAGCCACAAAAGCTATTCATTCCTTCAGTTCAGTAGTCAGCCGTTCTGCAAAGGACTAGGTGGTAAATAATTTGAGCTTATGGGCCATAGAATCTGTTGCAGCTACTTAGCTCTGCTTCTGTAGAATGATTGTAACCTTATTTCTTACATAAGTGAATTGGCATGGTCATATGTCAGTAAAACTTTATTCAAGCAGGAAGCAGGCTGAATTGGCCCAAGGGTGTTTGTCAGTCCCTTTTAGGATCTTTCCACAGTGGTTTATTTTATCACATTGCAAAAAATAATACTAATACCAGCCAACACTTAATAGCACCTGCTATGTGTCAGGTACTCTTCTAAGCATAGCTCATAGCCAGCCTTGTTGAATCTTCACAACCACCCATGTGGTAGGTGCTGTTCCCCATTTGAAGAGACCAAGGCCCAGGTTAGTGCAGTTTTCCCAGTCATACCTCTGAAAGTGGTGGAGCCAGGGCTGTTACCCAGGGGCTACCCCAAAGTCACTCAAAACCACTGCTCCTCCAGCCCCCCATCTCAGAACTGTGCTCCATGCCTGAGACATTAACTAAGGGTGGATGTAAGCAGCCCTAATAATAAAAAGTTCTCTCCGAGGCTGAGATCCTGTGTTCTTAAATACTGAGGAAGAAGCAAACTTCCATGACTGATTCTTCCCAGAATTCAGAGCCAAGGAAATACTTCTCTTTAGACTGTCTGAAGCGCTCCCTCAGTTGTGTCAGGAAACTCCCAGGTTGCATTCTCCCTCCAGCACAGGCCACCAATTCAGGCAGGGCTTCCTGTTCTACCTCAACACCCCAGTCACTCTTTAAGCTTCATTTTGTATCCATGCTGTGAGAGATGGGTTCTGGTTCTCGCAGACCCAAGCTTTCTATTCTAAGTGCCCTGGAAGTACTTAGGGGGAAAGGTTCCCTGGTAATTCAGATACATTTGGCAAAATGGACAGTGGCTGCTTCATGGAGGGAAAAATCAAAATAAGCACTGCATCCAGCAAGAAACGGCCTGTGCACACAGGGAAGGGAGCTGGCAAGGTATTTTGTTAGCACAATAGGATTGCAAGTAGTTCCCTCTATCCCTGAATTACCTTTATCTGTTTTTACTGTACTGGAGAATCTTATTTAAAACTCCTTGTAGTGAACAGGGCCTCATGAATGGTACCCTATATGTGACTGCCTCCTCTCTCTGGGGATGAGGTCTTTTGGTTCGGCATCTGCTGACTCATGAACTCAGTCCTCTTCCTAGGCACATGCCAGAAATTTGAAGGGATTTCAGGATTCCTCCCAGCCCCTTCCAACCAGGCAGGCTCAGATTTTCCACTTGTGCATTGAGGTCAGCGCCTGCATTTCTGCTGGCGAGCTCCCCACACATCAGTACCCGGCCTCAGCCGGGGGCTTCTCCCACTTGCCCTGGAATTCACTCCCCACACAGGTCTTCCCTCCCCCCAGGCTGAGCATGAGCCCCACCTTACCCAGTTGTGGGGGTGGCTGCTTTGGTGACTCTGGGCAGCCTGGCTGTGCCCTGGCCCTGGGCCACCAGGATGAGAGGGCGGCCCCTGTGTTTGCTCAAGCCTTCCTGGGATAGGGAGGAGACTTCTGGCCAGGCAAGGAACAGCAGGATTACTGTTGCTTGTGAAGAGCTTTGTCCCCTTTCCTTTTTAGTGTATCTAGAAAAGGTGCTCAGCAATCCTGACTGGTAGGGTTTTACAGTGAATATGGCTCTTCTCTGTCCACACTGGTCTTGGGGACTTCGGCATCTTTAAGTACCTGGATTCCAAGCCTACCACCTCCACTTAGCAGTCCCACTTACTAAAGCCTCAGTCTCCATGAACCTCAAAGTGGAAGTTTGGGCAATCGTACCAACGTGGAATGTGGCCATGTGGCAAAAAATGTATATATAGTACATGCATAAAAACCTTTACAACACTGAATTTGTCCCTTGACTGGTCTGTCAGTAAGCCAGGGTGACCAGTCATCCCATCGTTCCCAGGACAGAGGATTCCAGACCAGGCTTTGATAGTAAAACCAGCATTGCCCTGGGTGAACTGGGGCAATTGGTCACCCTATTGTGAACTCGAATGTCAGCATTCTTTAAGCCAGTGGCTTACTTCTCAAAACAGATTCAAAAGCTAAACTAAAAGTGTATAGGAGACCAACAGTGTTGTTTTGTAACCTTATGCTCCCCAAACCAAGCCTAGTCCCCGTCTCTCCAGGTCTAGTAGGCCACAGAATGGTTCAAAACTAGGGGTAGGGTAGGGTGCATGGAAGCTCATCTCCAAGGAGGTACTCCAAGGAGACAGCACTTCTTGTGGGCAGGGTGACCCACTGTCCTGGGAGCGAGCGAATCATTACACCCAGACACCATCCTGGCAGTGAGCGCATGATCCTTCCTCTCTTGGAGGATATGAATACACAGGACAAGAAGCTGCTCTTGGCTGAATAGAGACAGAACTTCCTGTAGCCATAGACCCCCTCACTGAAAGGAAAGCATGTCCTGTCATCCCATCTTGGCTCTGAGCTGGTGAGGCCACGTGTGTTGGCCTGGCTACCTTCTCTGTTTCTGCCTAGCTGTTGCCCCTTACCTTGAGGCTCCAGCCGCAGCAGCCTTATTCTAGATTCTCCAAAGCCAAAGCCCCTTTCCTTCCCCTGTTCTTCCTTTGATCTCAGCCCAGGGGCCATGTCCTTGAGGATTCTTTCCCTGAACTAAATAGGCCACCATTCATACTGGGTGCTGCCGCCCCAGCCAGCCCGGGAGCTCTGTGAGGCAGATACCAAGATGGTGGTGGTGCTGGTCCAAGTCCCTGTGGCCTGAGCCGACCCACTGCTTGCCACAGAGCAGAGCAGTCTGTGCTTAGCAGAGTTGATTTGAATGAATAGAACAGAGAAGCCTAGAGTTTAACCCCTTTCCTCCCAAGCCTTTTCCATAGGCAGCCTGCCTGCCACCATTAGCCATTTCCCATAGCATAACCCAGGCCCTAACCAAGTAAGAGCCACTCTACCTCATTTCTCTCCCATCCTTTGTGAGAAAATACTTTCATTTTATGACTAACTCTGCTCCTCATTTCTCTCATGTTATCTTAATGAATTAACTGGGTCCCCATCATTCCCCTGGCCCCCTGCAGTTTACGAGCTGTACTGCAATATCTGCGATCTTAGTCAACCCCACACAGTTGTTGTGCTGGTTCCTATTACAGTAATTGGCATAAACTTTATTCTTTTACAGAGAGATTTTTTGGCCCGCTGAGACTGCATAACCATCTGCCATAAATTGAGACTAGTACGGCTTATTTTGGTGAATGCAAAATTGGATCCCATTCTTTACTCTGTGGCTTGATTCAACTTCCAGATGGTTAATCCACATGAAGTAATAGGAATGCACCACAGCTCTGCTTAGCTGAAGATGGAGACGTAATATTTATTTGCTGATGTGGAGGCCTCCAATCGCTGCCCAGTCGGAATGTCAGTATATAACACAGCAGCACAAAAATGTCAGCTTGTTCCGTAGGAGCGACGGCTTTCCTCTCAGTTTCCATGGGGAAACCTTGAATGTCTTTTTTTTTTTCTTTTTTGGTCTGCCCTTGACCTAATCTCAAGAGGTTTTGTTCTCTCTTGGGCTGTTTCTTATCAGCTACGTCTGCCCATGTAGCCGGCTTCACATCTGCTTTGACTTTAGTGCCTGTGACATTTTCATTAATACTTCTCCAAGGTTGAGCCTTTTTTCCAAATATCCTACAGCTCACAGAAGCTTTAACTCAGCTGTGCCCAGCTGGAAGCTGCTGGGAAATTGGGCCCCATGATACCCACAGGCTTGGACATCTCCATCCTATTGAGGTAATCCATCCTTTTTAATTTTAACTTCTCAAGCTCACCTGCTATGCTGAGATGTACAGAAGCAGATCTAGTCTGGGGCAGAATTGGGGTCTTATTCCACAATGGCGCTTTCACTTTGGGAAGTCTTGAGTTCCCCACTGTGTGAAATTATATGCCTTCTACCAACCATTCCTGTTCCCTATACTTCTGGACCTCAGCCTGGCCCAGAGAAGACCAAGTCTCTTCCTCTTTGCACTTATCCTGCCCTGTTGACTAACTGCATCAAAACCACCTGGACAGCATGTTGGACCTGCAGGCTCCTGGCTCCGGGGCTTTCAGCTGTACCAGTTCGCCTGGAGCTGTCCTGGTTTTAGCACTAAAAGTCCCACCTCCTGACGAACCCATCAGATCAGGGCAAATTAGGACAGTTAGTCACCCTGCTGGGTCCTATCTACCCCCACCTGGAGAATAGGAATTTTGAGGGCTCAGGCCTGAGGAGCTGTGTTGTGGTTAAGTTTCTGTGGGTGATTCTGATGAACACTTGAACTTGGGGACCATATCAGCAAGCCATAAATGCCTTCAAGGTCCATGACATCTCATGTGTCTGGTTCACAGTGGTCTTAGAGGACATTTGGCATGGAATTAGTACACAATGGCATCATTTACCTACAGGGTTCATTTCTCTCTGCAGGGAACAGTTCTCTAATCTCAGTTCCAAGCTCCGCCTGGCTGGCTTACAGTTGCCACTGAGAAAAGACTGGAAGAAGGAATAGTTGGGTACAAGAAAATATTCATGGTAGGGAAAGCGACCCATGCCTGTTTCCCACATATGTCTCCAAAGTTTTGGGATGGACTTGATTGGAAATTAGATCAAGGAAATTTTAGTAGTATGAGAATTCTATCTAGGCTTTTTTTTTTCTTTTAAAGAATGAAAACCTTGAACATTTCAAGAATGAAACAAATAAGAAAACATCTAAAAATTCTAAAATGGAATGGACTGGAACCATGAACAGTCTGTGGGATTGCTCTTTCTTCCTTAATTTTCACAGGAGCAGGTAGTAAGAACAAAAGGCTGGCCCCTTGTACCTGATTAAGGAAGCCCAACATGCTTTGGTGCTTTCAGATGTTTAAAATCTCCAGCACAACAAGTACACCTGCATGTTCAGATGACTCAAGTGTGAGGTCTCCAGGCTGGGCAGTGAGGGCCAGCAACTGAGAAATAGGCCAATGAACCTCGGTTCCTCAGCCTATGCAGGGCTAACCCAAGGAATGACGTGTCCTATCACCTGAGTTAACCCCCAGCCTTACTCCAAGTAGCCCTATTGCTTTCAGCAGCAGCTTTTAGCCTGTCTGTCCCATTCATGTCTGCACAGTGTAGGTGGAAAGACCCAATTCTTCTCTGTGTTTGGGTAGATATGAAGGATTCTTTGCATGGGTTTTGCCTGCCCATGGAATGCTGCAATTGGTCCCACACACTGCCTGCAATCATCCCTTTGGCAAGAGAGAACAGGAAATAAGCCGAGCCAGGAACTGAAAAAGCCCAGTGGTCACCCACCTGTGTCAAACCCACTGGACTTAGTGGCAGCATTTAAGTGGATGAGTTAACACTCCAGCAGTGGGTTGAGCTGTGAGCCCAGGAAAGCTGGAGATCTGGCTCCACCCATAGCTCCCCAGCTGGGTCAAGTATGCCCCTCAGGCCCAGCATCAGGTGCATCAGCAGATCCTGTTGGCTCTACCTTCAAAATCTGTCCAGATCCAGTATTTCCTTTTCCCTGTAACAACAAATCTAACCCAGCAAGCAACCATCCTCTCCCTGGATTGTTGCTCAGAAGTTTCCTGTCTGGACTCCCCTCCCCTAGGGGACCCACAGGGTTCCTTTTAGATATCAAACAGGTTGCATGCCTCTGCTCGAAGCTCTCACGTGTAACTCAGAGTGGAATGTAGATTCCTTATTGACCCTCTTAGGTCCCCTCTGTCCTCATCCTCTCCCAGTCTTCCCCTCCTTTACTGCAGCCACACTGGCACCTGCTGGCTACTTCTCCAACCCACCATGAGGCAGGTCTCAGCACCAGCTCATCCTGTTGCCTGGAATGATCTACCCAATCCCTCATGGCTCCCTCCCCCAAATCACATCTTCAGGAGCGTCCCTCCCATCTGAATTCTTCCTGGCACTTACCACTCTGTGCGTGTGTGTGTGTGTGTGTGTGTGTGTGTGTGTGTGTGTGTGTGGACTAGAAGTTCCATGAGAATCTCTTGGCAGTAAGCATTTGCAGTGAGTGACTCCACCATTCCTCCCATGTCAGAATAGGCAGCAACTCTCAGTGAACCACACAGTAGTTGCAAAGATCACATAAAACTGAACAGGGCTGTCCAAATGTAATAATGGCCATTAATGTCTCCACCCCAGAGCGGTGATTCTGGAGCATTCTGTGTAATTGGAGCACAATTAAGCATATGGCAGTACTTCCACTGGGTTGTAGATCTGATTCCGAGCTTACTCAACATGGACTCTGGTTTCTTTCTTTTTTCCTGTAAGAACAAATCTGGATCCGCCATCAGCAGGCCCTGTGGTCTGGACCACAAGGGAATACTGGGGAATGAGATTCATGCTAACAGGGCTTAATCCCGAGGCATTGGGCTATATATCCAATGACAATTTTCTGGATTTTGCAGCCAACATAAATAACAGCAAGAGGATTCCCACTGTGTGACGTGAGATGCATCCTGCTGGGATAGGGTAGGAAGCTGCCCTGCCTGAGCTACAAGCAATGGCAGGGCCTCCGAGGGAGTCAGCAGAGCTGCACCTGCCATCCCCTTTCACAGGCAACCAGCAGTACTCACTGCCCATCTTGCTTGCTCTTCAGTGCCTCCAGGCTCTGGGCAGAGCCTGCTCAGCATGAGGAGGACTGATGGCTCCCAGCAAAGGTTAGTATAAAGGCACTTACTTCCCACCCAATTCAGCTATGTGGCAAAAATTTCTTTTGGGTGTGTGCAAATCGTATCTTTCTTACTGGACTTACCTTCAGAGGGACGAAGTCTGCGTTTTAGTGGCCAGCCTGTGGAAACTTGGAAGCCATCAGTGGCACCTCATTTGTATAGATGATACAGTTAAGGAAGGGAGGTGTCTTGTAGAGCAGGATTAGAAATGCTTGTGTATCTTTCCATGAGGGAGTGAATAGATAAGGGCTGTTCATAAAATAGAATATTATACAGCAATAAAAAGGTGTGAGCCAAGGATGGGGGTGAGCTCTTGCCTGGGACAAACAAGGTCCTGAGTTCAGTCACCAGTATTGCCCCCTCCCCCGTCCCCACCAAAAAAGGAGTGAAGTGTGGCTACAGTTACCAGCAAGGATAAACCTTACAAGTTAATTTGGACAGAGAGAAGTTGCAGGTAAGCCACAGAGGATGATAATATCCATGTTCACTAAAGTCATCTACCCAAAGCCATGCTGTTTGTTGTTCTTGGATACATAGAAGATGGCAGACAGCTTGGAAGGATGAGACCACCTTAAATACACAATGGCCCGTGTCCATGGCAGGGAGGAGGGGAGTTGAGGGCAACCTGGAGTGATAATGATGCTGAGCCACTCATAGACAAGTGTCCTTGAGGGGATAAACTGGTTCCAGTGTACCTGCCAATTAAAAATAAACAAGGCTCCTGCTATCTCCCAGCATGCACCATGGCACAGCCTGGCCAAGCGGCCCATGAGCCATAGTTGGCCTCCCCATTGAGTCCTCAAACAATCCCAGCTACTGGAGGCTAAAGCGAGGGGACTGAGAGTTTGAGGTCAGCCTGGGGAACTTGGGAGATCCTGTCTCAAAATAAAGAGCTGGGAGGCCGGGGATTTAGCTCAGTGGTTCTGTCACCTGCCTTGCAAGCGCAAGGACCCAAGTTCAATCCCTGGTACCAAAACAAAAATAAATAAAGAGCTGGGGATGTAGCCTGGTAGATAGAGCACTTGCCTAGCCTGTGTGGGGCCCTGGTTCAATCCTCAGCACTGCAAAAACAAAATGAAACAAAACAAAAAACCTACAGGATGTTTGCATTCATAAAACCCATGTTCAGGCTGAATGTCCCTTATTTAAAGTGTGTGAGACTAGCAGTGTTTCATGTGTTTTCAAATTTTGGAATAATCATACAGACTGTCCTGGCTAAACATCCCTAATCGGAAATTATCAAATCCAAAATGCTCCAAAATCCAGAACTGTGAGTACTGACATGATGCTCAAACACTTTTGGATTTTGGAGCACTTCAGAGTTTGGATCTTCAGATTAGGGATTCTCAGCTAGTGCGAGGAGAGCTTTCTCAGCCAACAGATACAAGCAACCATGCACTAGCTTATTCTCCCTTCTCCTGAGAGCATCTGTGTAGCCCTCAATCTGTGTGGGAAATTGTTGTCTACTTGTTCTGTGTCTGCTTGGTTTTGCTCTTCCCTTGCTCTTGGTAAGGGAGCTTGATTTGGCTACAGCACCCCTTCCTCAAAGGCCAGTTTTCTTCTTTGGTTCTTGTCTTCTCTTTATCTGACCCCACTCGCCTGGAACAGCTTCTCTACCTCACAAGCTCTGCTAGGTGGGATCCAGATGTCAAAGCAAGGTAGTTCCTCCCCTCAGGAGGCTTACAATTCACTCTGCTCCCTTCTTTAGGCAGGTCATTGAGTGGAAGGCAGGGCTGGAGGTGGAGGAAAGGCATCACCAAGGGAGAGCACTGACCAAAGCATGAGCTTTTGTAGAAGCCTCGACAGGCAGCCAGCCAGGGGTGCAGAGAGGGGGAAGAAGGGAGAGGACGTGGAGCACAGGTTTCTGGGAAACCAGGAAGGTGGCACTACGTTACAAAGAAAGGGGCTCTGTCCACCTGCAAGAGCCATCTACCCAGTGCCGTGCTGTTTGTTGTTCCTGGATACTGAGTAAAAGATGGCAGACAGCTTGGAAGGATGAGACCACATTAAATACACAATGGCCCACGTCTGTGGCAGTGAGGAAGGGAAAAGTGAAGGTCTCAAGGATCCACTCATGTGGGTTGGGCAAAAGGAGGGCGCTGGCTAAGAGTCCACCCAGGTTGAGACAATTAGGGGCATAATTTGGAATGAGTCATCTTGGTGGAGGCCAGAGAAGTAGGGTGCTGGGCGGGTGTGGTCCTCTTCATCGTAATTGCTGCCGACTCTAGCCTCCTCTGACAGGGCACTAAGCTAAATTAATCCACAGCTGAATCTCCTTGCAGTGTGGTTAGGAAGAGCAAATCTGCCTGAACCTGACACCAAGTGACCTGGTGAGGACCCTGACCTGGGGGCAGGAAGTAGGGGACGAGACGTGGGGGAGAACAGGCAAGTTGTAGCCCTGTTCCTTTCTGCAGTAATGCCCCAGTTTGGGGCTGGGATGCAGCGGAGTGATAGAATGCTTGCCTAGCATGTGTGAGACCCTGAGCGCCATCCCCAACCCTAGAAATAACTGTCCTAGTGTGGGGCTGGTGATGAGGCACAGTGACAGAGCCCTTGCCTAGCATGTGTCTTGGATTCCATCCCCAGCACTGCAAAAATAATAAAGCCCTAATCTTGGAAACAGCAATAATGTCATAGACCATCAGTTCTAAGAAGTACTCTTAGCTGGGCTGGCATATGCCTGTAGTCCCAGCACTCTGGGTTGGTGGGGGGGGGGGCATGAAGGCAGGAGAATCACAAGTTCAAATCCAATGTGGGCAACTTAGTGACTTAGTGAGATCCTGTCTCAAAAAATTAAAAAGTTTAAAAAGGACTGGAGATGTGGCTCAGTGCAAAGCCCCTGGGTTCAATCCCCAGTATGAGGAGACAGCTTTACCTGGACTCACACTGCAGCCCCATGACTTCCAGATCCCGTGGGTCACATCCTGTTTCTGAGCCTTACGTCGCTCCTCTGTAAGAAGGTGGGGGAGGCAGTAAGAGTCCCCATGTCACAGGTGCTGGAGGACTCTGCATAACATGCAGGCAGTGCTTCATGGAGAGCCTGGGCACAGAACTAGACCCCTGCTGGGCTGAGCGAAGGCCCCGGAGTCTGTTGCCAGGGTTGGGAGTGTCCACTGTCTGACTTTCCATCTCCTTTTAATAGCAGGATGGGGCTGGGGAGTGGCCTCATCATGGAAGCACCATAATGATTTAAGGAGATTAGGTACAAAAAGCTTAGTGTGCATTGGCGTCCTTGCAAAATTAGGTGCTCTGTAAAATGCATTCATTCATTCGAGATGAGGCCTTACTTTGTGGCACACACTAGTCTTGAACTTCCGGGCTCAATGGCTCCTTCCACCTCAGCCTCCTAAGTAGCTGCAGCTCCTGGTACATGCCACCACACCCAGCTCCATCAAAATTTACGTTATTCTGTGAACAGTCTATACTGTTTCATAGATTTTTTTGGGGGGGGTCCTTCCACATGACCTTTGTGTGGGCTGTTTCTCCTGCCAGGAATGTGGCTGGCTCTTTGGTTTTGTGTCCACTCCCCACTGCCCTGTGTTTACTCTGTGCCTGTGGAGTGCTCCAGGGAAGCTCCTCCATCCCTGCCTGTTAATGGCTAGCTCCCCTTTGTCGTTACCTCTCCCTTTAGTCTGTACAAGACAGGGACACGACACCTTCCCTACTTCCACACATGGACTGTAGCTCACAATCAAAGCTCAATGTTGAGTGAATGGTGGATGGGGGCTTGCATCTCCAGAAAACTCCTAAAGAGTGAATTAAAAGCAAAGAATTTGGGCCTGGTGTGGGTGAGGAAGAGAGTTATTGTGGGCAGAGGACAAGGCACATTTGGGGTCAGATGAGGCTGTATTCAGAGCCCAGCTCTGGCCTTACAAATTTGCTGGTGCTGCCCACATACAGAGCCTCAGTTTCTTCATCTGCAGAACGGGGAGAATGAGGTGCCCGCCTGTGAGTTTCTGGGAAGAGTAAAAATACAACTCAATCTGTGCACAGGTTACTTTTGCCACATTACTTGAAAGGGGGGGATCTTTAACCAGCGAGGGACACTCTAGGATCCTCCTGCACCTGGTGCCTGGGGATGTGCTGTAGAGATGAGGCTGAGCCTACTGTGGAGTCATAATTGCTGGGTCAGATTTAATTGTGTGCTGAAGGCAGATGGCTGAAGGCCGGGCAGCTGTGACACCTCACTCGTTCTGTTTGCTCACCTGAAGCTCTGCCCTGGGGACCCAGGGCCCTCTACTCCCAAGGTCCACACAAAGGTCGGGCTGTGGCAGCACGGATATGTCTAGGCAATTCTTGCCTATGGTGGAGGCATCCCAGGCTGTTGTTCCTTCTTGGCCTGCAGTGGGGGAATTGTGAGTCAGGCAAGGGCTCGGGATGGTTGGTGAAAAGAGAAGGCCCTGAGTGCAAGGCAGGTTCAGGAGGGGGAAGGCAAATAGGATCACAAAGAATCTTTGTCTCCAGATGGGAGCTGCAGGACCTGCAGAATGAGGGGTGCGAGGACTTTTGCAAACAGCCCGAGGTGTTGCCACACCAACCACGTGGTGTTTCCTCACACCCGTATCTCCCTCCTTCCTGTCTGCACATGCATGGCTTGTGTGGCTGCAGGCACGTGTGCAGCCTCTTTTCGCGAGATTGCCCATGTTTCTGCATGCTTCTCATAGTTCACATTTTTTTTTTTCCGGTACCGGGGAATAGTTCACATTTTTAATGGTTACTAAGTTGTCTGTGGTGGTGTCTCAGGAGTAACTAACACGCACTTGTGCACACACACACACACACACACACACACTGCACCACACCTTTGCCACCTGCAGCATTCACATGGCTGCTAGCTTTCCACCAAGATAGACAGCACTGGGACAAACCCTTTACGTGGATTGTTTGTTTTTGCTGCTTCTGAATTCTCTCCTGGGTCTTCCTCCCTAATTTTGCCATTTGGGGTTGAGGATGACACTTTCATCAGGGCTGTTCAACACAGGGACAGATTGTCTCACACGGCAGTGAGTCTCTTGGGCCTGAGGGTGTGCAAGACAACTGGGACAGCCATCCACTGAGCTGGCAACTACTTGTTGGGCTCACAGTGTGCCAGTCCTGTGTTAGGTGCTGAAGAAACAGACGACACCACCTTCTCCTTCCTGGAGCTCACACTAGGGGAAGAGATGTGAAGACCTCGCAGGTTGTGCCTTGCTGTGCTGTGACTGGAAGTTCAGGGCTGCTGGCTCCTCTGACTGGAACCGGCTCCAGTGCCTGGGTGATGAGTCCCTGGGTGTCACGTGCTTCGTGGGACTTCTGCTCCATCAGTCTGCAGTTCTTTCATCCCTGGGTGACCTTGTAATTCAGAGGCCCATGTGTGAGGCCTGCCTCAGTCATGGCTGGGGACCAGAGCTTGCGTGAAGCTTCTCTGAATATTTCCCTGCACAACTGACTCCTGTCCAACTGAAACTTTGCACTCTGACCAATATCACTGGCTTCCCCCTCCCACCCTGCCATGGCAACCACCATGCTCTCTGCTTCTGTAAGTTTATTTGTTGAGACAGGGTCTCTCTCTGTATTCTAGGCTGGCCTCAAACTCACTGTGTAGCCCAGGCTGGCTTTGAACTTGTGATCCTCTTGCCTCGGCCTCCCAACTGCTAGGATTATAGGCATGCACCACTGTGCCTTGGAGTTGCCATTTTTAGGTTCCACGTGCAAGTGAGCTCATTTGGTATTTTTCTTTCTGTGTCTGGCTTACTTCACTTAGCAGCATTTCTTCCAGGTTCATCCATACTGCAAATGACAAGATCTTTTATAAGGCTGAATAATATTCCAAACCTGTGTGTATGTAATTGTTGCCAACTAAAAATAAATTTGTCAACCAAAATTCAAGTGTGTGTGTTTGTCAACTAATTTTCCCCATTTGCCCTTATCTGAAGATGCACTAAATAATGAGAAGGGGCTTGCAAGAGGGAAGTTTCCAGGGTCACTTAAATTTCTGAGAATCAGGGCTGGGAATGTGGCTCAGTAGTAGAGCGCTGGGCTAGCATGCACAAGGCCCTGGGATCAATCCCCAGCACCACAAAATAAACTATATATGTGTATAAGAATCCAAGCGCAAAGCAGCTCCCCCAGTCTGTTCTCAGGAGTGTACCTGGACCCCATCCTGTGGGGCTGTGTTGCCTGAGAGAAGTTGGAAACCATAACCACCTTGGGTTGCCATGTGCCCTTCTGCCAGGCTTCATGTCCGTTTCCTCGTCAAGCAAATGGAGGTGATAATCCTTAGGTTCTATTTTTTTTTTTTTTTTGGTTCTGGGAATGGAACTCAGGACCTTGTGCTTTTGAGGCAGGCCGTGGAACCACTGAGCTAAATCCCCAGCCCAATCTTTCGGTTCTAGCTCCCAGCTGGGGTACTTCATGGTCTATGGAAACAGAATCCAGATTTCCTTCTGGGGACCAGATCCCTCTGCCCTGTAATCTCAGACCATGGATTTGGGGTGGGGCTGATCTCATCTCTAGGATGGGCCTTGATACAGACCTGGCTCTGTGACTAGCTGAAGGCTGGGCCCACCAGAGCTAGCAAGTGCCAGTGCTAGGACTTGGCTGGCAGTATTAATGGTGTCCTCTCTGTGGTGAGGCTGCTAAACCGCAGGAGGCAAACCTTGAACCTCTGGGGTAATCCTGTTATCACAGAGGGAGAGCTTGTCTGGAAAGAAGCTAGAATGAAGCCAAGACATGGGGAGACTGATTTCTAAATTGAACACCTGGATTCAGCTATGCCTGAAGCTCGTACCAATTATGTAAATTAAAAATTTCCATTTTTGCCTCAGCCAGTTTGAGCTGCACTTCGGTCACTTTCTTCCTAACTCTGCCTTTGCTTCCCGTTAAATCCCCTGCTGATATAATTGCCGCATAGGAGCTGGAATCATCTTTCCAAAGTACACTTTTGCAATGAAATTTAAGGGTTTTTTTTGGGTTTTCTTTGTTTGGTACTAGGGATTGAACTTGGGACCTTATGCTTGCAAGGCAGGCGGCAGAACCACTGAGCTAAATCCCTGGCCCTTCAAAATACACTTTTGACTTGGTCACTACTGTTTAAATCTTCCTTGGCTCTCTAGTCGTGTAGCCTCGTGTCCACACTCTGCAGCCCTGGACGGATCTGTCAATGGCAGCGCCTTCTCCCTCTCTGTCCGTCAAGGGGACTACATTTTGCTACACATTCTACTGACTACACCTTCATGCCCTTCCTCATGCTGTTCCCTCAGCTTGAATGCCTGTTCCTGTTGAACTTAATCTTCCATGATTATGCCCATTCCTGCCCATCAGCACTGGCTTGGGGTTTGTCAGCAGCATATATTGTAAACACAGGTGCCCAACAACTGAACTGGATCTTCAGGGTGAGGCCCTGGAAGCTCAGGTCTTAATGAGAACCTGGCACCTTCCTCCCCTTCCTGCCCCCAAACGTCTTCTTTGGGACCCACTTGCCAGGCGTAATAAACCTGAAAGGCAGCCAGAGACATGAAGTGGGACAATGTACCTCAGCCCTAGGCTGACACGGGACAGTTGGCTGGCACTCCACGATGACAGGGATGGCGTCATTGTTATCCTCTCAGAAGAGGGTGATTAACTGTCCTGTTTGCCCTGCTCTGAGGAGTTTCCTTGAATGTGAGGCTTTGGTTTCAACCCAGGGCAGCTCTCAGACTGGGTTACCCCACATCTCCTGCATCCTTTCCCCTGCTCGCCTGCCCCAGTCCCACTGGCCAGCAGGAATCACTACATCCAGAGTCCAGCAGAAAGGCTGGAAGAAGCCAGAGAACAGAAGCACAAACCGTTTTTTAAAATTAAGAATTGATGTTTTCCTTCCAGGAGTGATGAGCTCTGCATGTCGCCTTTATCAAATTGCACCTCGACTCCCCTTCTCCCTCCCCACTCCCCCACCCCACTCAAGTGCATGAGGGGCCCAGACTCTGGCTGGTGTTTCCTCAGCTCTGGACGATCCAAACTATACATCTAAATATTCCCTCCATCTGAGTCTCGAGGATAGTTTTTCCCCCTGTATCAAGTTCCTGGATTTATTTTGAGCCAAACGCCTCCTCACCCAAACTCTTCTGCCTCCTTTCAAAACCCAAGGCCACGTCCAACCTCACAGGCCCAAACCGCGCTTACATAACCCACAGTGACACTAAGTGCTTGTGAGGCCAGCAGAGTGGGGCCGGGGCCGTCTGCTCCAGAGCACAGGGGACATTCTGTCCTGCAAAATGATTCTGTTTGGGATGCGTGAGTGCGTGTGTGTGTTTTTCCCCTCCTGAAATTCAAAAACAGCTCCTTTTGCTCAAGCTGTCAAGAACGAGAAGAACAAGAAGAAGAAGAAAAAGGGCTGCAATAATTTCAGCATTGGGCCCAGATCAAGAATTGCAAACACTAAGAGAATATTTTCCAAAGTTAGGAGGCGAATAGGAGTCGCTGAGTTACGGGAAATTGGAAAATGACCTTGTGTACCTTCCAGGGCCCTGTCTCCTGGCTGCTTCCCTGATAATGCTGGGGTTCTTCTCGTTATTGCTCACAGCAGTCTTGTCCTACTATGTGCCAGCTGCCCAGTGGAGCGTCTCAGGCCTCATTTTTCCCCCTTACAAACATATCCATTTATCCCCATTTTCCTGAAGAGGCAAATCAAGTTCAAAGAGGTTGAAGTGACTTGTCCAAGGTCAAATTACTGATTACGGTACAGTGTGATTTGAATCTAGCTGATGTTCACCACTGCCTGCTGTTGGACAGAAGCACCTACTGTGTGCAGATGAATGCCGTTCACACTTTCTTATGGTTTTCTTGCTAAATATCCAGCTTTGGGGTTTCTAAAAAGTCCTCAAAGGTGGCACTTGGTGTTTCAGGTGGGGAGCACCCGCGACCACACTGCTTGCACCAGTGGGCCTGTGGATATTTTTATAACCTCATTCTTTGGCCTCATTCTGGGACTGGGAATCAACCCCTCAAAGACCACATAACTCAGAACCTGCCTCTGAATCAGTCACAAGAGCAAAAGCACCTGGCATTTGGTCGAACACTTACTATGTGGATGGTGGAGATTATCTGACTCAACTCCCAAAGCCTGTCACTGCCCTATACATGCACATGAAATCTGGCAAAACCAGCTTTAAGAGGCAATGAGTTGGTTTAGAGTCACATGGCCAGGAAGCAGTGAAGTTAGCACTGGACCCTGGCTCACCCATTCAGCTGAGGTCCCAAGGGCCCACTCTGTGCGTGTCAGGGGCTCTGGTGACATGGAGGTGACTAAGACACTGCCCTTGTCCCAAGGGAGTCCAGTGGGGCTCACAGGCCAGTGACCTCATACATTGGCATCATGGGCAGGCACAGAGCAGTCAAGGAAGGTTTCTTGGAGGCAGTGATAATTTACACAGAGACTTGGCTCCCGGAGAGGTCTGTGATGGGGGAGGCTACATTTGTTCTGTCCACTCCTATGTCCCCAGCATAGTGCCCAGGACATCATAGGCACCCAAAATGTAGGCACTGGATCACCAAACAAGTGGGAGTTAGTCCAGGTAAGAGAAAGTGGTTGTGGAGACCCCCAAAGATGTCCATATCCTCATCCCTAGGACCTGTGAATAAGGTTCCTTGCATGGCAAGAGAGACTCTACAGGTGGGAGCAGGGTTAAGGGATCTTGAAATGGGAAGATTGTCCTGCATGATCTCACTGGGCCCAGTCTAATCACACAGGACTTTAAAATAAACAGAAAACCTTTCCCGACCCTCTGCAGAGGGAGATGTGATTAGGGAAGAATGTTGGAGAAATGAGGGAATGCTGGCTTTGAAGATGGAAGCAGAAAGGTCTGAGCCAAGAACTGCAGTAGCCTCTAGAATCTGGAAGAAGGAAGAGGACAGAACCTCCCCTGCAGCCTCCAGAAAGGGACACAGCCCTACCACACCTTGAGTTTGGCTCAGTGAAACCCATGTCCAACTGTAACCTCTAGAACTATAAAATGGTAACTCTGTGTTGCTAGCCTTTAGTTTGTGGTTTGTTACAGCACCAGTAAGAAACTAATATTGTGGGAGAGAGTTCCCAGAGGCAATAGCACATGCAAAGGTCCCGAGGTGAGGAAGAACATGGCCCGTGCCACAGACTGCCAGAAGGGGGCGCTCCTACTGCTCTCACCTGGTTTACAAGGCAGATTGCAGTGAGAGAAGCCACTCTGAACCATCGCAGCCGACACGAAGGAGCCTCCACCATCCTGACAGTACCCATGGGCGTGCCTTGGAAAGCCAGCTGGGGAGGACACAAGGGCAGATCAGACCTGGAAGTGCCCTCTCAATCCCGGCCTGCATTTTTCTAGAGAATGAAAGCATGACCAATAAGGAATGCCTGGCTGTCCACGGGAGCACCAAAGTTCTACCCCCGCATGCTCTCCTTATCCTAACACTGTCCCTTCAGATAATCACAACCTGCACCTGGAGCTTTCTGCAGTGTTGCGTGGTCTCCTGGAGGAGCCTCCTCTGAGCCCTGTGGGATCTGCAGGCTGAGGGCAACAGCTCAGACCAGAGATGACCAGAGAATGACACCAGAGTGCCCAGGTTGCCAGGTCACCCAGCATGCCAGACAGAGCTCAGCTGGCACCTGTCTCTTCTGGTGGTCACTGCTGTCCCCCACTCTCATGCAGTTTTACTTTTGATTGTGATCAAATACACATTCCAAGATTATCATTTAGCCATCTTGGAGTGTACAACTCAATGACATGAAGTACACTTACAGCAGGGCGCAAGCGTCTCTTCTAGCTAGGTCTAGATGACATTCTGCACCAGCTGAGCAGCCACTTCCTATTTCCCTGCCTCCCTTCCCCTAGGCCCTGGCAGCCACTTGACTGTGTTCTGTGTCTCTGCATTTGCCTGTTCTAGAAATTTCATACTCATAGAATCACACAGTACATGACCTTTTGCATCTGGCTTCTTTCCCTTTGCATAATGTTTTCGGGATGTACCTCCTCCTTCGTGGGCAAATACTATTCCACTGTATGGACGGGCCATATTTTGTTTCTTCATTTGTTGATGGGTACGTGGGCTGTTCCCACATTTTGGCTACTGTGATTAATGCTGCTGTGAATGTCTACACACACTGTTTGAACTCCTGATTTCAGTCCTTGTGGGTCGGTACCTAGGGGTGGAATAGCTCCAGCATATGGAATGTCAAAGTCCCACTTACTGGCAAACCTGAATGAGCATCAAACATGCTTTTGGTCTCCACAGTGTGTGAAGACTAAGGCGGAACTGGTGTTTCGGATTCAAGTCTAAGTTCTTGGCCACAGTCCTCTCCTGAGTCTGAGGGTTCAGGAAGAGCCTGCCTGCTTCTGGGCACTCATAGCTCTCAGGAACTATTGCTGTGCCTTCTTAAGGACTTGGTGCAGGGCTGGTCTGGAGCTGGGGACTGACTCAGAGGAGAGGCATACTGGGGAGGCTCATGGTGACCTGCAGGGAACAGGTGTGTTTGGAAACAGGTGCCATCCATGTCCTCCTGGGTGCTCAGTGAGGCTGAGTTCAGAGGTGGGGATGTGCTCCGCACCTGTGGTCGACAACACCTTGACGTGGACACGCAGCAGGGAGTTCGGAGGACCTGACATACGTGGCTCACTGCTAGCTCTGTTTCTTGGGCCTTAGGTTTCCCATCTGTAGAATGGGCCAACCTCTGACTTCAAGTGCTGAGGTTTGGAAGTGACGTGCAGAAGGGGGTCAGTCCTTGGGAGGAGCTCTGGGGATGCTGAGTCACAGCCGGCGCTCGACTTCCAGTGAGTGCGGGGCTCACCCTGGAGACTTCCCGCCACAGGTCTGAGGCCCAAGTCTGCCCTGAGTGCTCTTGTTTGTAATAAGAAAGCACGGGGCGGGGGCGGGGATCCCTTTACATGGTCACCCCTGAGTTTGAAACACGTCCCTTGAACAATTTCTGAACCATTTCGCGAGTGTGAGCTTCCCCACACTGCTAATATCTTTAGGGATTTGAAAATATATTTGCAACAAAGAGGTCTTTGTGTGCTGGGCCAGGCGGCTGGCGGGGATATTACCCGAAACCTGATCGGCAGACCCTGGCCGCAGACCTGCCCAACTGGGCTCCAGCAGAGGCGGCAGTGCAATGGCAGTCGAATTAAATCGAGCCTTTTGTCCTGAGAAGGCCACCGGCCACGTGACCCTGGGGGGGCCCTTCACTCTGCAGCCTCCCTCTTCTGCTGGACCCCTGCTTGCAGCCTGAGGAGGGGACACCAGCACCATCATCAACTTCCAGATGTGGAGCAGGTGAGGACCTTGGCCAGAGTCACTCAGCACAGTGAGCGGAGCACCTGGGATTCGAACTCAGGCCTGAACCCAAGCATGCTCACCTGTGGAACCGGACCCTGAGATTTAGGTACAGTTGTTCAGCAAAGGCATGTTGAGTACCTAACATATATCACCCCCACCGGGGCACTGGGGATCCAGTGAAGAATGAGATAAAGACGTCAGTCATTTATTTATTCATGCTTTCATCCTATATTAGGTGAGCCAGGAGTTGGGGAATTCAAAAAAAGGAGTCATTCAGAAGGTAATGTGCTTTATACTCCATGTGCCTCGTGGTGTGCGGTGATACATAGACCTCAAGGGCTCAAGGAAAGGGGAGTTTTGAGTTTTTTTCTCTGTTGCTTTCATAGTGCTCAGCACTATGCCCAGCATATTGTAGGTGCTCAAAAAGAAACAACTTAATATACATGCATGTTCACAGCACTATTCAGAGTAGCTGTTGGTGGAAACAGCCCACATGTCCATCAGTGGTTGAATAAGCAAAATATGGCCCACCCATGCCATGGAATAGTATTCAGCCACGAAGAGGAACAAGGCACTGATACCTACTCTAATGTGTAAGAGCCTCGAAAGCATTCTACCAATGGGAAAAAACCTGCCACAAAAGGGCCTATCATGTAGGATTCCATTAATGTAAAGTGTCCAAAACAAGTGAATCCACAGTGACAAGGAGCAGATTGGTGGTTGCCAGGGGCTGGGAAGGAGGAGTGTGGGGTGACTGTTTAAAGAGCATGGGGTTTCCTTTTTCACACTAGATAGGCATGGGGCCAGGGATTTAGCTCAGTGGTTCCTGCCTTGCAAGTGGAAGGTCCCGAGTTCGATCCCTGGTACCAAAAAACCCCAAAAAACCAAAAAAATGAACTAGATAGACATGGTGGCTACAAAACATCATGGATGTACGAATTGCTATTGAACTGCTCACTTTGAAATAGTCAATATTATATGTGTTTTACTTGCATTAAAAAGTGACTTTTTGTAGACGTTTTAGGGATAGAATTTCAACGATTCCATCTTGCAGGTGAGGCAGAGAGGCTCTGGGAGGTCCTGGGCTGGCCCTCTGGCTGCTCCGTGGTCCGCGGTGGCCAGGCTCGTCTCCTGCAGGAGCTATGAGTCCCTGCCACCAGTCAACCCCTCTGCATGGCTCCCGGTGGGCAAGCTCAGGGCGAGGACTCATCTCAGCAGAGGATCTCGGACGTCTGGCAGGTCTTGGCTGTTTCATTGCGGTGTTGGGGATCGAACCCAGGGCCTCACGCATCCCAGGCAAGCTCCCCGCGCAGCCCTGCACCGAGCGCGTAAAGTCACGCCGCAGCGCCTTGGTGAGCCGTACTCATCAGCTGCTTTTGCGCGGGCCCATGATGGCCAGCAGCTGCCCAGAAGTCTGTGCTGGGGCTTTGCGTTTTTCTGGTAACCCCGGGCGGTGGCGTGGCGTCTCCCCTCCTAGCTGTGCTGGGAGGGTGCAGCCATTCTCTCTGCTCACAGCCGGGCCTTCCCCAGCGGGTATGGCGCGCTGTGGCGGCCCTAGGGGCAAATTAGGTTCTGCAGAGTGCGGAGCTGCTTGGGGTGGTTGGTATCAGTTGGGAGGCTTGTGCTGACAGCTCTCCTTTTTGGGGTTGCGAGGGGAGGGCTCTGATTTCTGGAAGTACCGCGTCAGGTCAGGAGGCGGGTCCAGCTGTGGTGCTGCGAGTCCTCCCTGCCCCAGGATGGCTGTGGACTCAGCCTGTCCTGCCCCGTGCCCTTCGCGGCAGCCATATTTTCACCACTCAGACCCAGCCCTTGTCCTGTCCAGGCCAAATTATTACGCACATTTAAAAAAGTTTTAGGATTTGTCCCATTTTCTGTGTTTGTACGGCTCCAAGAAATACAGTAACTTTTTTGGGGTGGAGATATTAGTTATCCATAGCATATGACTGATCAAAACAACAGAAATCAACTATATATTTTTATGCAATTATAAAAATATGTATTATGAATATTATAAATTTATAATAAGATATTTCTAAGTATTTTGAATAATAATCATTTATACTTAACCTGTCTGCAGTTGGCCTTGTATTTTTTCAATTAATAGGCTGATGTATGAGGTGGAAAGCAGACTGACTGTAACTGGAATGAAATTCTTTGTGATATCTCTGGATAAAATCTGCTTGAACACTTAATGGAATAGTGCACGGTGAGTCTGAACAAAGCTGCGTAACATTTTTACCCATCGGTTTGTGGGGATGGGTATCAGGGATTGAATGCAAGGCCTTCACATTGAGCTACATCCCAGCCCTTTTCATTTTTTATTTTGAGACAGGGTCTTTTTAAGTTGCTAAACTGCCTAGACTGAGCTTGAACTTGCGATCTTCCTGTCTCAGCCTCCCGAAGTGTCAGAATGGGAACACACAGTATGTGATCAATTAAAGCCTATTAGTTGAAATGAATTGTCTTGTGCAGCAGGCCTGACCTTGTTCTTGCTCTTCCCTGGGCCTTGGTTTGCTCACTACAGGGCCTCACTACAATCCAGTTCGTGCATTACCCAGAGATCGCTCACGTCTGGCCTATGTGTAGACTAGTGGCGGTCAGGCTGCACAGACTTCAGGGCTAGGAGGGCAGCCCAAAGTTGAGGTTATCTGGCCCAAGTGGCCAGGGAGGATTTCCCTGAGGCCCTTAGGCGGGGGATGGCTGGGCCTCAACTGGTCCAAAAGCCCTGCAGTCACTGTGATGGAGAGAAGAGCAGACAGGGCCGGTGTGGCTCAGCTGGAGGGACAGAGATGGGGCGGCAAGGTCACTGGACCTCACCGGCTGTGGTGAGGAGTGTATTGCTGTTTGAAAGCACCAGATACCCATGGTCGAGTTTAAGGATATGCGTGAGGGTGGGTCAGGGGCTTGTTCGGGACCTGACTTGATCAGATTTAGATCCTGGCTGTTGTCCAGGGAGGGAGGGTGGTGGTCGATACAGAGATTTCTACAGCACCTGAGAGTGGACAGGTTCAGTGTGGGCACCTGTGTGTGCATGCATGTGTGTGTGTGTGCGCGCGCATGTGCTTGTGTGTACACATAGACACACTTGTATGTGTGTAACCCGGTGAATGTCCAAGCTGAGGAAGGGCCCCAGGCCACCTTTCCTTTGTCTGAGACTCCCCTGGAGAAGTGGCAGTGGCCACACTGACAACCGGAGGAGACCCAGGGCCTGGGCACTCCCCTTCCCCGGACCCCTCCTTTGGAGCATTCTGGGTCCCCACACCCCACCTCCACCCCCACCTCTGATTCTCTCCCAGCTCCCTATGATTTAAGAGGCATTTTCCTTTTGGATGATATAGATTCCAAAACGCCGCATTCATCTCCTGGGCTTGGTGAAGCCAGCCTGCCTGAGTTATAGCAGATTGCCTTCTGCATGAGGAAGAGGGGCGGAGGGCACCCGCTTGCTCTTTATACTCCCTGGGCCTGGAACATTTGAGCAAACATTCCTGGCCGCTTTGGAAGTTACCAAACCCAGATGAGCTCATTGGAGCCAGAGGTGGGGGCAGCTGGCGCCTGGAGCCTGCCCGAAGCTCACCAGGTGGCCTGGTGGCAAACAGAGGCAGTGCCAGGGCCTCAGCTGGGGCTGAGCTGGCCAGAGAGGGTGGGTTCCCTGCCCAGCACTTCTCCTCATCGCTAGGGGCGTACTGGTGTGGCAAGGCCCTCTGACAGGAGCCAGGAGCCTAGGGTGGCACAGCCAGGGGCCAGGGGAGCGAACCCAGGCCAGAAGCCTCAACAGTTCTTCCCAGGGCTGGTGCAGGCAGCCACCTGCCCTTGGGGCCTCACTCCATGCAGTAGCTGCCGTTTATTGAGTGTTAACTATGTGCTAAGTGTTCTGCATGGGCTCACCCACCCCCTTGCTGATCCAAGGAACTCTTATTCTTCCCATTTGACAGATAGGGAAACTGAGGCCCAGAGAGATTGACAGTGACTGAGTGGCTGAGCCTGAGGCAGACCCCCATCCCCTACCTTCTGGGCCATACTGCCTTCCCGCTGTGCACAAAACAGCATCCCGAGGAAGAGCCGACAGGCGATCACCACTGAACAGCGGCGATGTGGGCACTTTTCCAAGGGTCTGCAGAAATGAGCGCATTACTGACTCTGGGCTCTGCGTCCTCAGCAAGCAGGGAGGGCATTCAAAGCCCAGCAGCCGTGTTGACTTTGCCATCCCTTAGCAGGCTGGGGAGGTGCAGGGGTGTTCTCCTTCCTGCCTGGCCCTTGGGCCTCTTAGGTCAGAGGATGTCTCCCCTGGTCTATGTCCATTCCCATCGTGAGGTCGGTGTGAGAATGCGAAATCTTCTGCCAGAAGGAGCCCAACATGCAGTGCACACTCAGAACCTGAAGACCCTGCCCTCATATTGTGGATTGCAAGTGTTCCACAAGGCACCTCCATCTCCTGCTTGCAGAAGCCCTACAGTGGACCATCTGTCTTCTTAGCCCCTTTCCTTTCTCCTGGGGCGACGCACGACTGTGATGCTTAACCCACACCATTTATCCCTCCTCCCAGCTGCCCTTCTATGAAGGTACTGCTGGAAACTGAGGCACAGAGAGGCGGGGTACTCTGTTGGAGCTTGCAGATCTCAGACCTGTGTGCCCCTCCCTGGTATAAAGAATAGGGTGATGCTGAGCTGACAAGGACCCAACAAACACCTGCTCCATCTCTCCAGCCACACTTGAGGTCCTTCCTGTGAGAGTGCTGAGGCCCAGGTGCTCCCAGGTGACCCCCTTGGCCCTGGGGGTGACTTTTCCCAGCATGTGCTCCTCACCCCAGCGGAGGCACAGCACGCACAGTTCTGCAAACTTCAGCCGTGGGCCTGGGGACAGAGGCGGGGTGGTGACGGCTGACAGGGTGACTTGAGAGGTGCTGGCCAATGACTGGCTTATTCAAGGTTTCCCCATCATATATGCTTATTTGGTTCTGTTTATGAGGCTGGTTTCCCAGTAGATTCTCCGTGGTAACAAGCCTGAATTGCTGATTGCTACAGGGATAGAAAATGAGGAGGTGGGAAGGGAGGGGTCACAATCATGCTAAGTAGGTTTGTTGAATAATTATGAGCTCTGCCAAACTTTTGCATTTTCTAGTTGTGTGGTATGTGATGTTTTATGTGTGATGCTTCGTTGTGTGTTTGTTTTTATTTTCCTTTCCTGCTCAGTGAGAACTTTTTAAAGGAGAGGCTGGCCTGAGCCTTGGAGTGTCAAGGCCTCACTTCCAGCCTGGGGGGCTGGTTTGAGTTATTTTGGGAGTAGGGCTTGGGTTCAGCATGCTCTGCTTAGAGAATGGAAAATAGAAGCTCATAGCTGGCTGCTGTCTGGAGGAAAAAAATCCATTTAGAAGGAGACATCTCCTAATGGCTTTAGGATCCCAGGGACCTGAGTTTGAAACCAGGCCCTGTCATGCACCAGCTGTGTGGCCTGGAGGAAGTGTTGCTCTTCTCGGAGCCATGGGTCCAGAGGATTGGGGAGGTGTAGACCTCCTGGAGTTGCTTTCAGGATGCAGTGAGGTCTAGGAGAGTTTGTATGCTTGGGAAAGGAGGTGGTTCTTTGTGCCTCTAAGCATAGTACTTTCTCTCTCTCTCTCTCTCTCTCTCTCCTTTCTTTTCTTTTT
>NW_004624747.1:3958501-4142432 GCF_000247695.1 Heterocephalus glaber | reverse complement strand
TTCTTTCTTTCTTTCTTTCTTTCTTTCTTTCTTTCTTTCTTTCTTTCTTTCTTTCTTTCTTTCCTTCTTTCTTTCTTTCTTTCTTCTTGGTGCTGGTGGTAAAACCCAGACCCTTCTGCATGCTGAGCATGCTCTAGTCCTGAGCTCTGAGCTCCACCCCAGCCCAATGATCCCATTTCTGATGCTCCGGGTCATAGCCAAGCGTGGTGATATGCAGTTGAGACATCGTATGAGCCCTGAGCTGGACTCAGGAGAACTGGATGTGCCCAGAGGAAAACTGAGGTGTCTTACAGAGCTGGAACCAGGAAGTCAGCCATGGAACCACAGCCCTGGGGATTGGGAGATGCCCCGTGGTGATCACAGCCCCTTCCTTGTGCAAGTAGCCTCACCTGACCAGGTGAGCTGGGCAACAGTCACTTCCTGTTCTGGGTGTCAGGCTCCCCCCAAGGCTTGTGGGAAGCAGGGAAGTAAATGAAGGAGTGGAGGAAGGAGGCCTTTGCCAGGGCTGGATGATTCCAGGAGCTCAGACCCAGGTCCAAGCCTCAGAACTGTGGGCCGGGCTTCCTCTTCCAGATGAGATCCCTGGGTGGGAACCAAGCTGACTGGTATGTGGGCTGATGATAGAGTCAGGCAGGGTCTAATTTGAGTTCTGACCCTGTCTCTCATTGCTGTGTGACTTTGAGCAGGTTTCTTCCCCTCTCTGTGCCTCAGTTTCTTCCTCTATAAAATGGGAAAGAGAATCTACTTTACAGGGTTTATTATATAATTATCTATCTATCTATCTATCTATATATCATCTGTCATCTATCATGTGGGCTGGCTGCTTTCCTGATACCCGGAAGCCAGGTGTTAATGTACCTGGTCAGGTGGTCAGGGGCAGTCCTGGCTTTGAACTAAGGAGATCAGGCTTCTTACAACACTTCCCCCAGCTGAGGGCTGGGTGGGAAATCCCAGTCATCAGGGAGCGCTGTCCATAGTCACCGAGCCAAGGTGGCTCTCTCTCACTGTGCAAACAGGACTGGGGCTAGCTGTGTGGGGACAGACTCAGGCCTCCTCCGAGGTTCTATTTCCAAGAAAATCAGGTCAAGGTGGTTTCTGGAGCCATCAGAAAGGGGAGACACTCAGGTGTCCAGGGACTTCAAGACATTTTATTAGTCCATGTTGCAGTACATAGTGATGACATTCATTGTAGGGAATTGTACATGTGCATAACACATCTCAATTCTCTTCCCCGTTCCCCTCCACTCTGCTTTTTTTTGGGAAGCATCAGATTCATTTATTTTTGTAAGTCCTTGTAAAGTTAATGATCATACACACAGATGAACAACCAGACTCACAGACCAAAAGCATATAAAACACATAAGACAATTATACTAAATCAAGGTATACTTTTAGATACATTGTCCATGCTGTATTACAATCACTCTCTCTCTTCCTATTATCTGTCTTTTATTTTGTACTTTATTTACATATTGTGTCTCTCATATAAGAGGAACCATGGAATACTTAAGCTTGTGTATCTGATTTACTTCACTGAACATTATGGTCTCAAGGTGTGTCCATTTGTCCAGGGACTTGCTTACCTGCTCCTGAGGTCCCTCTGATCCAGATCTCACTGACCTCTGGAGTTTCACTCACTGCTGCCTGAGCTTTCCACATCTCATCTAACCTGACTCTTCTGCTTGGAAAGTCCTTTGGCTATATCTGGTTGTCAAACTCCTACTCTACCTTCAAAACCTACCTTTAGGAATCCCCTCTCTATTTCTCCTCCCTCCCAACACAACTATGTTAGTTGCTTATTGATGTGGTTTTCATATCAACTACCAGATTTCCTTTGATCTGGTGTGAGAGGGACTGAAGTTTACATTATTTTCTGAGTTCCCAGACTGAACCCTGGCACACAGTAGGCACTGGGTATGTATTCATTCAATGGAAAAATGGAAGAAAAGAGACCCCCAAAACTATCAGGCATCATGTGTAGAGAGAAGGAGGGGATGCTATTGCTTAGCAACTGGCAGCCCATGGCTACCTGAGGGTTTCATATGTTCTGACCCCCACTTAGCTCCTCTCTCTTATGTCCCAGCAACATGAAGGGCTTCTCTGAGGCTTCAGCACTGCATGTCACCTGGACAGGCACTAGGGTCTGCATTTGTCTACACCAGTAGAGGCCAGGAAGATTGGGGTGACCTGCAAAGGGAGTCACCCTTTCTCTTACAGCTTGCTAGTGAGTAAGGCTGGTTTGTCAAATAGATCAGATCTCTCTGGGATCATTATACTACTGCACCTTGGTAGATTCAAATGCTGAAGAAATAATGATGATAATAAGAAGGGCTACAATTTATGAATGCCTGCCATGTGCCATCCTCTGTGCTGCCCTATAAACATTGGCCCTAACCCTTACACCCTATACGAACTGTCTCTGATGTCCCTTTCCAACAAGGCAAACAGGTTCAGAGAAGGAAATATTTTGCCCAAGGTTGAACAGCTTTGAAGTGGTGAGGACAAGACTGAATCTAGGGCTGAAAGGCCAAAGTCCACTGGCTCATGGGAGGGCTTAATTTCTCATGGTTGCATGGGAGAAGATGACACAAATCTGCATCACACCCTTGATAACGACAGCAGTGGCAGTAAGTGGGCATTCACCATACTCCCCAAGCTGGGATGAACCTTTCCCTTTAACAATGACCTTCAGGAGGTTTGGACAGTGGTTGGGAGCCAGGCCCCAGTGTCAGCAGATCAGAACCCAGCCCTGCTGCCCATTCTGAGGCTCCATATCCTTATCTGAAAAATAGGCTCAGAGTCTTGACTCATGGGGTTTCAGTGAGGATGAGATGGGACCATGGATATAAGGCAGGTGATGCAGAGCTGGACACGGGGGAGGCTGCCATGCCAAGATGTGTGCTGATGGGTCTGCTGTGGAGGGGCATGTGTGTGTGTGGACACACCCCCTGGCAGATCACTGTGTGTTAGTGTGAGCCTGACAGGCAGGGGTACAGATGGTGTGCCCTAGGTGGAGGGCTTAGGTGCTGGTTGCATGTGTTTGGTTGAGTGAGGAGCCTCCCACCCCACCCCAGCAGCCTCTGGGGACCATTCCAGGTGGTGCCCCCCACACATGCCACCCTCTCCAGCCCAGGTGCTCCAGTCCAGCTGAGCCCCTCCTTCCACTGCCCGTGAGCTCCCTTCAACTGGTGCCATCTCTCTCTCCTGGGGGTGGTGCAGGGGAGGCGAAGGGAGGGGAGGCTCCAGGCAGACCCTGCCTGAGGATCCGGCAGCTCCGGGTCTGGCCAGCAGGGACTTTGAATTCAACTGAGCGCTAGGGGGCAATGTGTCTGTTTCCAAGAAGCTCCAAGGGCCCTTGCAGGTGGAGTGCATGCACAGGCACACGCAGGGGCGCCCATATCACGGAGGTGCACATTCCAGGGCACACATGGGCACAGATGGGCACAGGCAGAGACATGCGCCTTCACACTTGCAGTAGAAAACAGGACAGCAGAGGTAGAGGCACAAAAAGGCAGCTGGGCACACACAGAAACACATAGAAGGGTGCACACCCAGAGAAGCACAGGGCTGGGGCAACCAGCTTGTGCACACACAGACACCCAAAGATTCATGTATGCTTTGCACCTTCTGTGTACAAAAACATGGGACACACAGAGCTCCACCAGCCTAGCACAGCCTAAGACATGAAGGCTGGCACATGAGCACGTGTGCCACATTCATAGTCTTAAGGAAAGGGGATCCAGACACATGGCCTGAACAGCAACACAACCAGGCTCCAACTCACCCTCTTTTCAGATACTCACACACTGCAGAAAGCTTGGAAACAGCCCCAGAAAAATACTCCCATCCCAAGCCCACCCTGAGCACACAGAATTATTCCACAGGAAACCTGTCCAGGTGTTCAGGGGACCCCCGTGCAAGCTGATGTGAAATCATGCCACATACCAGTGCACACCCCAACCCGGGGCTCCCCAGACTGCAGGCCTGTGAGCCATTCTTCCCACCCAGCCCACCCCCGAAACCCAGACAGGTCCTTACTCCTCCCTATTCCCTGCAGACACAAGACCATTCATGCAGTCCCCTCTCCAGACACCCACAATCCACAGCCAAGTACGTGACCTGGTGTCACAGACTTTGCACGGGCCTTTGCCCATGTGGGATCCTCCTCTGACAACTGTTCCCACTAAGGGTCCCCTTTTCCACCAGGAGTTCTAGGGTCTCCCCTGCTCTGCCAGGAGACCCTGGACCCCTGGAGTGTGGGGGTCTCTGGGGGCCTGCCCAGGTCCTTTTATTTCTTTTTGCCTAAATCAGCCCAGCCTCAGTCTTTGCTCCAGCTCTCGCTTCCCTGTCACTTTGCTAAGTAATAATTTCCATGTCCAATTCCATTTCTTTTCTAGTTCTGAAACCTCTAAGCTATCAGCAAGAGGATAGTTCACATGAAAACTAATTACACAAAATCAATATTTAATCACAGACCAACAACCTGATCCTGCAGAAAAATCCTTTTAAAACTCCACCGCCCTGTACAAATACTTCTTCCCGTTGCTTATTTATGGACCCCATTTTTGGTGGGGGTAATTTTCATTTTTAATTTCAAAAAGAAAAAAATATATATCTGTAGACTCCAGAGGGGCTTGGATCTGAGGTTGCTTTAGCTTCCTAAGTTTTAAAGTTGTTTGGTTTTATTGTTTGTTTTCATTTGTGTGAGTGTGTGTGTGTGTGTGTGTGTGTGTGTGTGTGTGTGATGGGGTCCTTTGGAAGTCCCTGGAGACCTTGTGTCCTGCTCCCCATTTCTAAATTCAGCCCACTTCCTAGCTTGCCTTTCATGCAGCACCTCCCGGGAGTCCAGAGAGCAATGGCTCAGCTCGAAGAGGACATGGTAACTTTTAAACTCGTGCTCGCAATGGTGGAGTGCTTACTCTGAGGTTTTTAAATAAAAAGGGCTCAGGGGTTGGTTTTATTATAACGTTTATTTCATTTCAGATTTCATGCGCAATTTAGCAAACGCTAGACAGACTTGGGCGATAAACACTTTCTTTTGTGTGTGGGGGGGGAGGCATTTTATACAACATGCTTAATTTTATTTAGATTTAATAGCGATATCAGGGCCGCTTCAACGAAAGTTCTTTTTTTTCTCCCTTTCTCCTAAGAATGCTGGTCGGCCAGCAAAATTATTTCGTGCTACTTTATGGCAAAGAAAATTAAATGCTTTCCTTCTCTTCCTCTACTTACACTTTAGAAATGAAAATACACAGGAACGACCGCAGGAGCGGACACACACACACACACACACACACACACACACACAGAATAAACACTTCTACCCTCCATCACCTCTAACTTCCAACTTCTAATTGCAAGATAGATTTCAGTCTCGGTGGGGATCAGGAAGATCTAAACATTTTAACTAAGATTATTGGGATAAATATTTCATAAAGAGCAGGGCAGATATTAAATTACTCCTATTGATTTTAGTATCACAACCCAATTCTGCTCCTTGGCCTCTTCAGTTTAATTGATCTTTTAAGGAGGCTAACTTCGCTCCCTCCTGCAGAGGGCCTGAGGCTTGGGGCGGGTGGCCGGAGCCTGGTGTCCGGGCCAACCGGTGCACCCTCTTCTCCGAGTTCCCAGACGCTCCGCCTCGCAGTTCCCGCGCTGGGCTTATCCGATGTGCCCCCTACAAAGTGGCGGATTGCTGGAGGCTTCTCCGGGCAGAAGCCAGAGGCTGAGAACCGGAAACCCTGGACCTTGGAAATAGGGAACAATTGCGCGCGTCCTAGTGAGGGAGAAAGCAGGAGTCCGTGTCTCTCGAGAACCCTAACTTCGGGGTTTCCAGTCCGCTTTAACCTCCAGGAAAATCCCAGGGTCGACCACCTTGGGCGCCGTTAGTGGAGAGACTAGGGAGGGCTCACCCCAAGGGAAGCGCGGTAGACAGCGACTTTCCGCGAGTCTAGGGCCTTTGCTAGGCGACCTCATTGTCTGAGCGCCCCGCACAGCTCACCGCCCCCCCCCCCCGCTTGCCACCCGGCGGGTCTTGCTTCAGTTGGGGGTGGGGAGTTGGAAACCGTGTGAATGGGGGGGCGGTGAACAAAGCCAAGCTCCCGCCATTCTCCTTTGCAGCCCCTTGCGCTCCGAGGCCAGGGCGCGCCCCCAGGGCAGTGGCGCCGGACTCCGAGGCGAGCCGAGCGCTGGGGACCCCAGAGCTGGGGTAGTTCAGGTTCCTGGCGGGGGCCTCCGTAGCCAGGACCCGGGACCACCTTAAGAGCGAGCCCCGCCCCTGGCCCGGAGCTTGGGCTGCGCTGATTGGTGCAAATGTAATGCCTGAAATTGATTGCTGAAATGCAAAACTTGTTGCTGCTTCTCCCGGTGCTGGGCTAGAGGCAGACACCGAGAGGGGAGCTGAGACCCTCGGAACGCCCCACGCAGAGCCCCCCCCCCGCCATCCTGGAGAGGGGTGCGCGGACCCCCCAGAGCTGCCCCCGCCCCCTCCCATTCCCGGCTTGAACGCAGTCGGAACGCTTTAGCTCGCTGGCCCAGCGTGGCCCCCTAACCCGCGTACGCCCCCCTTCTCTGGGTCCGAGGGGGGACTGTCGAAGCACCTCGGCGCGGAGGCAGGGAACCGGAGCCTTGGAGCGACCCAGCCCCTCGCCTCTGTACTCGCCCGCGCCTGCAACCGGGTGCGGAGACTCCCGCGAACTCAGATCGAACGGCGGAGGACAGAAGCGGCAGGCGGCGGACGTGGCCGAGAAGCGGCGGGCTGGGGCGCAGCGCACCCGTTGCCGGGCAGGGGAGCGGCAGGGGAGCCGCGCCTTCTCTCAGACCCTCCGCTCCGACGCCGGCGCCTGCCGCCTCCTCAGTCCCGCTGCCTCCTCGGCTTGGGGGCCACCACAGCGATGCGGAGCGGAGCCTCTAGACCTCCGACTCGCTGAAGAAACAGCAGCCGTTCGCCCGGAGCCGACGGGGACAGTGCTAGCGGATCGTGCTCCGCGGAGGCTCGGGGCGCAGGGACTACGGGGGGAGGGGGAGGGACCGCTCTGTCGGTGCCCAGCGCCAGCCGCGGCTTTGAAGGGTTTTCCTCCTGGCCCTCAGCAGCTCCTCCGCGGACTCCGGGAGGCAGCGGGCGGCGTCCTGGGGCTCCCTTATCGACCCGATCGGACTTCAGAAGGTGATCGTTCCGCTTTCCCACTCCCCCTTCCCGCCCCGTTTCCCCCACTTAACTTTTTGTCTCTGTTCATCCGCGGCTCGATCCTCTCCCTGCAAATCCACCCGCAGCTGAGCCAACTGCCCGGGGCATGGGCCCCCCAACACGGCTTCTGGAGGCCCCGAGGCCTCGAAAGATGTGAGAGGCCCGCCCCGGGCTTATCCAGAGCTTTGCGAGAGGAGCTGATAGCCCCCGGCCTCCTCACGCCTGGCGGGGTGGCGGAGCGCGCTGCGCCCCCGCGGTGCTGAGCGTCCCGGAGCGCCCAATCCGAGGCTGGAAGGAGTCGCCGGCCGGAGGCGCGCGGCGGAGAGCAAGCTGTCATGCCCTATTGATCCCCCCCTGCCCCCCGCCAAGTATGTTTGGGCTGGACCAATTCGAGCCCCAGATCAACAGCAGGAACGCTGGCCAGGGCGAGAGGAACTTTAACGAGACCGGACTGAGCATGAATGCCCACTTTAAGGCCCCTGCTTTCCACACAGGGGGACCCCCTGGCCCCGTGGACCCTGCCATGAGTGCGCTGGGCGAGCCCCCGATCTTGGGCATGAACATGGAGCCATACGGCTTCCACACGCGGGGCCACTCGGAGTTGCACACAGGGGGGCTGCAGGCACAGCCTGTGCACGGCTTCTTCAGCGGCCAGCAGCCTCACCATGGCCACCCGGGAGGCCACCACCCCCACCAGCATCACCCCCACTTCGGGGGCAACTTCGGTGGCCCGGACCCGGGGGCCTCATGCCTGCATGGGGGTCGCCTGCTTGGCTACGGCGGCACTGCCTCGGGCTTGGGCAGCCAGCCGCCCTTTGCGGAGGGTTACGAGCACATGGCAGAGAGCCAGGGGCCAGAGAGCTTCGGCCCGCAGCGACCAGGAAACCTCCCGGACTTCCACAGTTCGGGCGCCTCGGGCCACGCCGTACCCGCCCCGTGCCTGCCGCTGGACCAGAGCCCTAACCGGGCCGCCTCTTTCCACGGCCTCCCCGCCTCCAGCGGCTCCGATTCCCACAGTCTTGAGCCTCGGAGGGTGACGAACCAAGGAGCCGTCGACTCGCTGGAATACAATTACTCGGGCGAGGCGCCCTCGGGACATTTTGACATGTTTTCACCCTCTGACTCAGAGGGGCAGCTGCCTCACTATGCCACGGGTCGTCAGGTTCCCGGGGGCTCTTTCCCGAGTGCCTCGGCCATGCCCAGAGCTGCGGGCATGGTGGGCTTGTCCAAAATGCACGCCCAGCCTCCGCAGCAGCCGCCTCCACAACCCCCGCAGCCGCAACAGCAGCATGGCGTGTTCTTCGAGCGGTTCGGTGGGGCCCGAAAGATGTCTGTGGGTCTGGAGCCCGGGGTGGGCACCAGGCACCCGCTGATGCAGCCTCCCCAGCAGGCCCCACCACCCCCTCCGCAGCAGCCCCCGCAGCAACCGCCCCAACAGCAGCCGCCCCCGCCACCCGGGCTTCTAGTCCGACAAAATTCGTGCCCGCCTGCGCACCCGCGGCCCCAGCAGGGTGAGGCGGGCACGCCCAGTGGAGGCTTGCAGGACGGGGGCCCCATGCTGCCCAGCCAGCACGCGCAGTTCGAGTACCCCATCCACCGGCTGGAGAACCGGAGCATGCATCCTTTTTCCGAGCCTGTTTTCAACATGCAGCATCCCCCTCCGCAGCAGGCGCCCAACCAGCGGCTGCAGCATTTCGACGCGCCCCCCTACATGAACGTGGCCAAGAGGCCGCGCTTCGACTTCCCAGGCGGAGCGGGAGTGGACCGCTGCGCGTCTTCGTGGAATGGTAGCATGCACAACGGGGCTCTGGACAACCACCTCTCGCCCTCTGCCTACCCGGGCCTACCCGGCGAGTTCACGCCGCCTGTACCCGACAGCTTTCCCTCAGGACCTCCCTTGCAGCACCCGGCCCCGGACCACCAGTCCCTGCAGCAGCAGCAACAGCAGCAGCAGCAGCAGCAGCAGCAACAGCAGCAGCAGCAGCAGCAACAGCAGCAGCAGCAGCAGCAACAGCAGCAACAGCAGCAACAGCAACAGCAACAGCAGCAGCAGCAACGCCAAAACGCAGCTCTCATGATTAAACAGATGGCGTCGCGGAATCAGCAACAGCGTCTGCGCCAGCCCAACCTGGCCCAGTTAGGCCACCCAGGGGACGTGGGCCAGGGTGGTCTGGTCCACGGCGGCCCAGTGGGCGGGTTGGCCCAGCCGAACTTTGAGCGCGAAGGCTCCAGCGCGGGTGCTGCGGGGCGCCTGGGCACCTTCGAGCAGCAGGCGCCGCACTTGGCCCAGGAGAGCGCATGGTTCCCAGGTCCGCACCCGCCGCCCGGTGACCTGATGCCCCGCAGGATGGGCGGCTCGGGCCTGCCGGCTGACTGCGGCCCGCACGACCCGGGCCTGGCGCCTCCCCCTCCGCCCGGTGGCTCAGGGGTGCTGTTCCGGGGCCCTCTGCAGGAGCCGCTGAGGATGCCCGGAGAGGGCCACGTGCCCGCGCTACCCTCGCCGGGCCTGCAGTTCGGGGGCAGCCTGGCTGGCCTGGGCCAGTTGCAGTCGCCTGGGGCCGGGGTGGGACTGCCCAGCGCGTCCTCGGAGCGCCGGCCCCCGCCACCGGACTTCGCCGCGCCGGGGCTCGGGGGCCAGCCGGGCTTTCCGTTTGGCGCAGGGAGCAGGCAGGCCACTCCGCACAGCGGTCCCGGCGTCAACTCGCCCCCGAGCGCGGGCGGGGGCAGTGGAAGCTCCGGGAGTGGCGGGGGCGCGTACCCACCACAGCCGGATTTCCAGCCCAGCCAGCGCACCTCGGCCAGTAAGCTGGGTGCACTCTCCCTGGGCTCCTTCAACAAGCCCAGCTCCAAGGACAACCTGTTTGGCCAGAGCTGCCTGGCTGCGCTCTCCACTGCTTGCCAGAACATGATCGCCAGCCTGGGGGCCCCCAACCTCAACGTGACCTTCAACAAGAAGAACCCACCCGAGGGCAAGAGGAAACTGAGCCAGAATGACACCGACGGTGCGGCAGTGGCCGGCAACCCGGGCTCGGATTACTTCCCTGGGGGGCCTGCTCCTGGGGCCCCGGGACCCGGAGGCCCGGCAGGGACCAGCAGCAGTGGCTCCAAAGCCTCAGGGCCGTCAAACCCACCCAACCAGGGGGATGGCACTAGCCTCTCCCCCAACTACACACTAGAGTCCACATCGGGGAACGACGGCAAGCCGGTCCCCGGGGGCGGTGGCCGGGGACGGGGTCGCAGAAAAAGGGACAGTGGTCACGTGAGCCCTGGGACCTTCTTTGACAAGTACTCAGTGGCTCCCGACAGCGGGGGCGCTCCTGGGGTGAGCCCGGGGCAGCAGTCAGCTCCAGGCGCTGCCGTAGTAGGGGGAAGCTCTGTGAGCGAGGCTCGCGGGGCGCCCACGCCTCATGAGAAGACACTCACATCGCCGTCGTGGGGGAAAGGGGCCGAGTTGCTCCTGGGGGACCAGCCAGACCTCATGGCATCCCTGGACGGTGGGGCCAAGTCGAACGGTAGTTCGCCCCACGTGGGTGAGTTCACCTCCGACGAGGTGAGTACGAGCTACACCAATGAGGACGAAGTGTCGTCCAGCTCCGACAACCCTCCGGTCCTGGCCAAAGCCAGCAGGAGCCCCCTGGTGACTGGCTCACCCAAACTCCCTCCGCGAGGGGTGGGCACCGAACATGGACCGAAGGCGCCTCCACCCCCGCTCGGCCTGGGCATCATGTCTACCTCTACCTCGACCCCTGACAGCTACGGCGGGGGCGGGGGCTCTGGCCATCCGGGCACTCCGGGCCTGGAGCAGGTCCGGACCCCCACTAGCAGCAGCGGTGCGCCACCCCAGGACGAGATCCACCCTCTGGAGATTCTCCAGGCACAGATCCAGCTGCAGAGGCAGCAGTTCAGCATCTCTGAGGACCAGCCCCTGGGGCTCAAGGGTGGCAAGAAGGGTGAATGCTCAGTCGGGGCCGCGGGCACGCAGAACGGTGACAGTGAGCTGGGGAGCTGCTGCTCCGAGGCGGTCAAGAGTGCCATGAGCACCATCGACCTGGACTCACTGATGGCGGAGCACAGCGCCACCTGGTACATGCCAGCTGACAAGGCCCTGGTGGACGGCTCAGAGGACGACAAGACTCTGGCACCTTGGGAGAAGGGCAAACCCCAGAACCCCAACAGCAAAGAAGGTATATTCATACCCGCGGTCCCTTTCATTTCCTCTTGACCCAGCCATCCCCAGGGCAGACCTTAGCCACTGCCCCTGGGTCCCTCGGGGTTAGGAGGACACAGAGCTGTATACTCTGAGCTGGGTAACCCTACTTGGTTACCAAAAGGCTGCAGGGATGCCCATCAGCAAGGGTCGCCAGGTAGACGAGGGATCTACAGGATAGCACGAACTTAGCTGGCAGCTTTTGAGACTCATTGTAGAGTCAGCCCCACACCTGGTTTTAGCTGAGTAGCCCACCGTGCAGCACTCAGAGAAGGAGGCCCCTTCCCTTCCTCTCAAGATCCGTCCCCACCCTTCGTGTTCAGGCCAGTCCCCTCCTTAGGAGCTGTATGCCCCATTTCCTGGCAGGACACCTGGAAAGTTGTATTAATGCCTCCTCACCTTTTCCTAGTCAGCCAGCCTCCAGCTGGAGTTTTCTTAGGAGACAGCATCTTTACTAAAAAAGTTACCAGCGCCCGTGTCAGCAGCATCACTCGGAGGCAGTGCCCCATTTGACATTTGTTCCTAATGAATAGCTGTTTTGTCTCTTCTGGACTATTAGAGTTTTGTTGGAAAATGTAAAAATCAAAAAAGCAGAGACCTGTAGGTGTTGTCAGTGGTAGGCTACTTTTCAGGGTACATCTCCCTGACATTTGGTATGGAGGGGCTGGGGGTCTGTTTGGCAGACCCCAGACCCGTCCATGAGGACATCACTTGTGTATGGAGTATGGATATATATTCCTAAGACAAAAAGGACCCGCGTTTGTCAATATCTTGCTTGGCTTTGGTGACAGATGTCCAGTCCCAGTTCTAGTTTGCATCCTAAGCGCCCCTCCCCAACAGGCTTGGAGGCCTTTAAGGTGGGAGGGGTGGAGGTGAGTAGAGGGACCACCATTCCGGTTAAAGTCCTGAGAATTCTTTGAAACCAAAAGATGACTGGGCTGCAGTACATATCCATTTTATTTTAATGGAGCTTTTTATAAAAATAGAACTAATAGCTTCTGAAAATCAGATAACATCATGTCTCCCTCTCTTATCTTTTCTTTTAAACCCTAGTTGAATTCCTTGGGTTGCAGTGGGCAGAAGATTACTGTGGAGCTGGCGATTTAACACTGTCTTTTAAAAACGGTGCTTCTTGGTCCTTGCCATCTCTTCGAGTTTTTTCCTTCTCTTTCCCTAGGCCTCCTTACATCCAGCCATCTCTTAACCCTGGGATTAGGGTGAGGGTAGGTTTCAAGGGAACGAGCGGGGGTGGGGGTGGGGGCCGGGGAGGAGGGAGGAGCTGTCTGGGAACTGGGTGGTTCAGAAATCAGGGCTTCCAGGGCGGCCAGCCCCAGGAGCTTTCCCCCTTAGGTTTTCTAATTCATGAAAGCAAGCTTGCTGCTTTTCTCTTTGTTCGGATTACTGCCCAGCCCGGGACGGCGAGACGCACGCTCTCATTTGAAGACGGGTGTTTAGCATGCACAGCAGACACTGCGTCCATCCAGCATCGGCGTGCTCCGGGCTACTCCCAGGCAAGGCCGTAAATTGGTTAGTTTGGGACCCTCAGCTTTGTTTTTCCTTTTTAAAATGGAGTTGGATACACCATCCTGGTTGCTGCACCCTCCTCCCCTCTCTTTTATTTTCTTGTACACGACATCTTGATCTGGCCCGATCGATAGCTGGTTAGCACACATCTCAGCCCTGTCACCTCTACCTGGCCGGCCGGGCTGCCCCTTCCCCTTCTCTTTTTACCCCTACTCTCCAGTAATTAAGAACATATTGACCAAAATAGGGTGAGAAAAGTTAAAAAAAAACAAAAAACAGTTTAGTGAACTAATAAAGAAAACCAGTAATGCTGGTTCCATCCTCTCCTTGAAAGGGCTCTCCTAGGTGGAGAAGTATTGAGTGGTTTTAAGGAGATTTTCCTAAAGGAATCCTTCTAGCCTCTTGCCAGTTCTTCCTTTACTGGGTAGAGGGAGAAAGAGATGTAGGCTGTGAATGAAGAAATGTCATTGAAGAAACATTTTATTTTTTCATTTTCACAGTCAGATGAGCAAAAATAGTTTTTTGGAAACAGATGTTAGTCACTTCAGGGTTGATTTCCTCTATAAACTGAATGAAGCCCCCTCTGCATATGAGAAGACAGGGACTTCCTTCAGGGACCAGCGGGGCTGGCCACCTCCTAAGCACTGGCTGGCAGGGACACCCGTTTGACCTCCTTTGTTTTTCTCTCTGATGTGGGAAGGACAGTTTCCCAGATAAAGCCTGGAATTGAGGTCACTCCAAGCTTCTGCAGCCTTAGGCTGCTGTTGAAGGCTTTCTAAGGTTTCTGTGTCTGAGTCCTGCTCCCTTACTGGTAGTAAATAAGGATGATTAAACTTTTCATTATGATAACACCCTGCAGTTCCATCTGCGCACGTTGTATAAATAGGTATACAGAGCTTTCTACAGGTCCCCGAGTCCCCTGGCTGAAAATCAGAGTGAAGTGTGCCACTTTGAAATAGAGTCAGGGAAAAATTTCAGGCAAAATGTTCTGCTTTTCCTTAAAAACATGTCTTGTAGCCCCATTACCCAGGGAGCTGTGACGTCTGATGGCTTTGAATATACCTTCGCTAGGTTCCAGCCCCAGCCGGCACTTCCTCAGCCCTCTCAGCCCCTTTCAGGCAAAGCCCATTTTTGTAATGATATTTTATTTTGCTACACCCTAAAATACGCCAGTACTAATGTGATTAAACATTAACAATGTTTCTGAAATTCTTCATTCAGATGACGAAATACTCCTCGGTATTTAACAAAATGATCTGTGCTGGGATTGGAGGGAATGAATCGTGTTCAGAACTGTATGGGGCCTGCAGCCGCTGGGACGTGCCCAGCTTGTCTTAGGGGCTTTCGGTGTCCTTTGGAGGGGAGGGCACTTGATTGGCAAGTTGTAGCTCTTGTAAAGTCTAGGTCAGAATGACAAGCGATTATGATTTTTTTTATGTAACAGGAAAACAAGTTCTTCAAATTATTCTTCTCCTGACTTCTTAATCAACCCACCAAACAACTTTTATATAATGCAACTCTTTATCTGTCACAAGGCTCTGTTCACAGAAAGTTGGGGTGGGGGAAGGGTGAGATTATGAAAAGGGGAACCACACACGCACGCACACATACACACACACAACCAGTTTGAGTTTGTTCCTGTTCAGACATCTATTCAATCTATGTGTATGATGTGAATTTAAAAAGAGTTTGCAAAATCCTCTGTCCATCTTTGTAATAGTGTGTGTGGCTACCAACAAATTTCCAAACAGTGCCAAAAGGGCAAATAATGCTAGAGTATCGATAAGGATGTATAGATGATATATATTAAGGAAGATAAAGTATGCTTTCCCCTTTTGCCCCTTTACAATTTTCAAAACTTGAATAAATCTCTTCCCGTAATTATCCCTGCCAAACTTCCTTTCTGTTGGTCACTCTTTTTCTCAAAACCCAGAATAGTATAGGATAGTCTTTTGCACACTTTGAAATGGGAGCAGCCTTGGTAGGCACTCTGCATCCAATCTTGCTCTTTTTGGAAGTCTGATGTTTTTCCAGCCATGTGGGGGAAATTTTTGGAATCTTGTGCCTCTCAGCATTCCATTTGGAACAGTTAAGCAGCGCTGAGAAATACTAGGTGGGCAGGAATTGAGCACTGCATTTCTTCAGCCATGGGGCAGACTTGGGAGGGAGGGAAGTCTTAGCCTCAGAGCAAAGCACTGTTGTTGTTTTTTCTCCTGAGTCTTCTTTTCTTCCTCTCTACACCATGCAGAGAATTTGTAAAGCTAACTTAAACTTGTTTGGGGAAAGCAAGGAGCATCTCAGTCCCTGTTTCTTCGCAGAACCACCCACTCTGGGACACATGCCTTCATGTGACTTTTGTGCCTCCGGAAGATGTAACCCAAAACTTCGCCCGTGTTAATCAGGGGTAATGTAAACAGATAGGGGCCCCCTTTGTGCAGCTGACGTTCGGGCCTGCCTGCTCTCTGGCTAGGCTAGGACATACAACTACTGTTCTTTGGTGCTTGTTTAATATTTCATGGCTGTAATAAACCTGTCTTCTTTGCCCGCCTCCCGACATAAAACCCCAACCTAGCACACATCTGCAATTATACATTTCCACTAAATATTAATAAAGGACAAGGATGTTTTAAGGGGCTGAAGCTTAACAGGGTTGAACTTGTCATGGTTTCTGCTACTGGATTTTTCTGGCCGTTTTGATTTTAAATAGCCAGTGCCTTCTAATATGCAATATATACTCATATATTCTCCAATATAGCCACATACACAACTTTTGTAGATTTGAAAGGCTTTCCTCAGGATAGCTTACTTTCTTATAAATTCATTTAGATTTCTTGTGAGGCTCCTTCAGACCAGAAGTGAGAGACTGTTAAAATGTTACTTCTATTTTATTGAGGGTTCTAGGAAAGGAGTGTGGGTTGGTTAATCTAATTTCTCTTTCTAGCAATGAAATTCTATGATTCCTGATATGATTTTGTTTGCCTGACAGAGGTATTTAAATTTCCACGAAGAATCTTAATAGATCCTGAAAATACAGCTGCCTTTGCCAAGAAGTTACTTGATACGCTCTGCTGATATAAAATATACATCTTTAATAAACAGTCCGGGAGGACCAGGTGAAATTAGAGGAGGAAAATTCTTCCCACTGTGGACAGGCAGACTTGAGTGTGTGGCTGGGATTTCACAGGATCTCCAAAACTCACTCAGTGCTGCAAAATTTAGCAAATCACTAGTGGCCCGTTTCTCTCCACTTGAGTGACAATAACGTTGGATTGTGTTCCTTGCCCAGGGAGCAATCTGCTTTGCCGAAAGCATTTAGGAGATAAATAGTCTCAGTCAGGAATACTGTGTTTACCTCTGTTTGGTTAATTTTAGAGATTAAAGGGATGTAGCTTTATAAAATAGGATCAGATGTCTGGGGAGTGTATGAGGACAAGCAAGACTCCCAAGCACATTACAGCATAAAAACACCAAATCCTTCCTACCAGAGGGGCCTTCGATTTATTAGGGGTCCCCTGCAACCAGTACATCTGCCTTGACCCTTTTCTCTGAGCCCCCTCCCTTGTCCTACCTAAAATCTTTGGACTGGAGGATCTGGAGTAGCCTGGCTTCAACATCTTGACTGCAGTCAGGATTTTGACTTGCCTGGGATGTGTTTGTGTTAGGACAGCGTCTATTTTTAGGTGCGTCTTGGGTGGACAGATTTGAGTGTGGGATTTGATTGCTTGTGGCAGAGATGTTGATATATACATGAGTATGTGACTGAGAAGAGAGACATTTGGAGGAATAATTTCAAGTGTCCTTTTCTTCTTGCACACTGCAGAGCCGAATGAAGTGGTCTGGGGGCTGCCTGAAAGAGTGTGGCCAGGGAGGGTGTGTGGGGGCCAGGGCAGGTGTCAGGTTTCTGGGTGAGGCAGCAGCAGAAGAGAGCAAAGGCCCGAGCAACGCAGCTCATGAAAGAGGCCCCCTCTGCCCAGCCATCCCGGGATGCGCACATATCCATATGCATGGCCAAGTGTAGTTCCCTGCAATCTGGAGTTACTCCTGTACTTTCCCTTAATCTGCTTTCCCAAAGGCGAGTGGGCAAAGGAGCTAAACCTTCTGTGTCAATGGCCTCAGCTGATAGATTCTGAGTCTGTAGAGGACTAAATGAGTGCAAGCCCTAAAAATAGAGGGAGGATTTTGAAGATCCTAATTATGAAATCTCGGCCTCCTGGGCCTCTTGGGCTGTGTGTGACTTTGATCTGGAGTATTTCAGTAGCAGACACACGCACGCATGTCACGCCTTGCCAGGTTTTGTGCATGAGCGTGCGTGGAGGTGCCTCTCCGCCAGGGTTCAGCCACCGATGGGGCTTCTGCATGGGGAGGAATCTTTGAATCAGCATCCCCTCCCCCATTTCTGCCCCCCCCCAATTGTGGGAAGCAGACGCTGCTTCTCATTTATGGAAATTCCTCTCCTTTATTGTAATCTTTTGGTACCACGACATGGTGGGGACAACACTGGGCTTTCAAATTAGTCACGGCCCTGCCTGCAGGGACCCTCTGTGTCCTGGTGCATAACAGCCCGGCCACATTCCCCAGCTCTGTCCGCTCAGGGTCCCAGAAGCCATGCATGCCATTTAAAGGCTGAGATAGTTCTGGGGTCCTGGCATATTGCAATGGATGAATCTCCCAGTGCAGAGGTGTCTGGATTGTTTCTTGCCATCTTCCACCAACACCCATTCAACATGTGGCTTTCCTGGATGTGTGTGGCGGGGTGGACAGTTATCAATTTGTAGGGTGTGAGTGAGAAGAAATGTTGTGGGTGTGTGGTTTGGGGGCCCAAACTCAAAACTCATTAGGATGGAAAAGCAGAGTTAAGTTTCATTTGCTTGAGTGGGGAGGGTTGTTTGAAAGACGTCATTTTCTAGGGGTGTGATGATTAGAAGTGCTGAGGCCGCTTTGTTTGCTGGGCTGCATTTTAATCAGCTGCCTCTGAGGTTTGGGAAGCAAGTAAAGTGTCTGCTCCCAACAGCTTTTGCCTAGAAGGCACACCCAGGGGACACACTGCCACAGCTTTCCTCAGGTCTTGAGACGCAAGGGTTTTTGTTTCAGGTCCCCAATAGTTTCCCGTATGAGCCTCGAAGGGCTGTGTAGGAAGGTACCCTTGGTACCTATTGAGTGAGCTTCATGGTAACCACGGCATCCCAGATTCCCAAATTCACAGTCTCCCTCTTGGCTGAGAAAGCTGGTAGGTCTGCAGAATCATCGCTTCCTTGTGAGGCTGGATCAGAGAGAGGGAGAGAAAGAACTTTATAGTGATCGTCTGCAAATCCTTTCACAATTTATACATCATTGGAGGGACCCAAATGCCCTTTAAACCTAAGGCAATTGAATTTAACAGTTTGGAGGTCTTAGCTCATTCATGCCGACATGCTGGCTCTTTCTAAACGCCCCAGAAGGGACAGCTAACATGAAATGGACTGGTCCAAAAAGTGGGGGGAAAAAACCATCCCAATAGTTGTCCCAGTACAAATTCACATTGTTAGTGGAGAGGAGTGGGCTTTTATGTTTTGATCTTCAAAGCTCAGAGGTTCAGAAAACTCATGTTACCTCACTTTCCTTAGAGTTTGTAGGATCAACTCTGCGAGTCCAAGCTGTGAATCCATCTTTCTTCTGTCTTTGGCCTTTCTGTAGAAAATACTGGACTTCTCCCAAGATGTTTGCTCCTGGGACTCTGATCCCTGCGTTGCCTCTGATTTTCTGGGTTGCAGTTTGACTTATCCATGCTAGTGTTTAGTTTGATTACATCAAGGTGTGCTAGAAAGGGGTTTAAGGAAACAGGGAGAGCCTATGACAGAAGTGTATGGGGACTAATTGCCTTTGAAGGTCTTTGGAAAATTGGGTACTTTGAAGACACATGGAAAAGAATCAGGTCCTTTTTTTTTTTTAGTCCTGCATGTCTCAAAAACTCTGTCCATAGCAGAAATTGAAAGCCATTGTGCCTTTGGAGGAACTTAAACTAACTCTGAGGAATTCCTGAACCTTTCTTCTGCTCTCTCTTCAAGTGGTCTGTTGTGTGACAACTAAGTTGCCCATAGGTGCATTCAATCACGAGGATTTAAATTTACTTTTTCTTTCTCAGCGGTGATAAGAATTTAAAGAGTCCTTGGGCATGAAGATTTAATTTGATCTTAAGGTTTGGGACAAAAATTTCACGGGAATGACATGATCTCAGGGCTTTTCTGATGCCACTGGCTTTGTATGGTATGATTGGGGAAATCTATTTATCCCACAATTGAGGGCCCCCTTGTGCTTCATCTGGTTTTCTTGGTTGTATTTGGGAGTTTCTGGAACGTGAGTTGATAGTTAATGAGTGAACTCCTCCACATATATGCGCGCGTGCACACACACACACACACACACGCACACTGTTACCCAGTCATTCAGGCCATGGTAAGGTGTCACAGAAAAGACATGACTCCTTTCAGTTCCTGGGAAGTTGTATTTTCAGATACCCTTGGATTTGGATACAAGCATTGTGGGATGATTGGCAATGACCACCAGGAATAAAACACTTCTGAGGGACCATCTTATGATCAGAGGGAGTGGTGAAGTCTTGCAGAAAACCCAGCCTACTACTTTGAAATCCCCAGGGCACAGTCTTCCACAGAAAGAAAGGGTTGGTTGAAAATTTGCTGAGAAATTAGTTGCTTCTCCCCTATCCTCGTGTGCCATTTGAAAAAACCTTGAAAATTTTAGGGCTTGAATCCTGATGTGAACATTCTGCCTTCCTTTGCTAGGAGCCAGAAAGAGAAACATCCCCAAGTTAGGAAGACTGGATGGAAACTGGGGTGCAGTTTATTTTCTTGGGATGAGGGCATGGTAGAGGGATGGATGGATCAGTGAGGGTGCATCCATAAGAGTTGAAATGTTATTTACAGAGCCTTGGGGTCTAGAAGTGGAAAATAATTTACAACTGTGGAAGTCATTATGACAGTACTTCCTGGGCAGGACTGGGGATGTATGAATGGCTTGGGGGCTGGTGTTGACCATCACAAAGAATGGAAAGTTCTTGGCTGAGCTTTCCCTACTGGGCTGGGGGCTGCCGTATAACCACAAGTGTGTAGGGGAAACAGGCAGAAGACCCAGCCAGGCTGAAAGCCCCCATGGTGGGTCTGTTAGCAATCAGGGCCCCTTTCTGCTTAGTTAGTGGCAAAGGCAGGCACAAGAGTGCTGAAGACCCAGCCGGGGAGTGTGTGGGTCAAGTCCCAATAACGTGGTACAGGACGTGACCTATGTGACCTGCAGCACATGCCTCCGAACATGTGCTCAGATCTGTCCATAAAAGACAGGCGACGAGGGTGGGAAAGGGGAGTGACTTTTCCACTGGTGACCTGTTTGGTCGCCACTGATGCTTCACTCTCAGCCCTGAACACCTCTGGCAAGATCTCTGCCTTTGCAGGCCTTGCAGGCAGGTTCCGCTGTCTTCCAACACAGGCACACCCCGGATGGTTCTCCCACTCCATAGACATTTTTTCTCTTTTCCTGAATGGTTATAAGTGGGGAACTAAAGTCAGTGGTGGATTCAGCAAGAGCAAGATTTCCTCAACTTGAGATAGGCCACATGGAGGAAGGAGCAGGAGAAATGAGAATCTGCTTGTCCCTCTCTTTTGGGGACCCAGGGTCAAGCCCTGGGGAAGTCTCCGTGCTTCTGTATCAAGGCCTAATTGGCTAAAAACAAACCGACCATTTTCATCCTCAGCAATATAACTTTTGGTGGTCTTTTAGTATCTGAGGGAAGGGAGGCTATGGACCCAAATTTGGCTTCTTTCAAAATGGGCGCAGTTTTATGATCCCTGCGCCGTGATTATTTCCAAATTGGGCAGAGAGTGGTGGATGCTCTCTGCCGGTTTCTGCTTGTGGGTATGATATGCACACACGCTCACAATCACACGGTCCTGAGAGGTCTTAATAAGAAATGAAAGAATAATTTTTTCCCTAAAGAAGAAGCTCATAGAAAGTTTTGCTCCTATTTGGTTTGAAGTAGATGCTTATTGATCTCTGTGTGGTCATTTTTTGCCGAATTTGTAATCCTGTTATGCCTCCGGGAAAGGCATGATGAATTTACTTGTACATTTCACTGTTTTGGGTCAGTTTAGTTAATAAGCATTTATTTTGTGCTCAGTGTGTGAGAAGCATTTTGCTGGGATTAGAAGTGTGTGCGTGTGTGTGTGGGTGCGTTGCATGAACAAGGCCTGCTCACCCGTATGAGGCCTACTCACCCATCACGGAGTAGCAGCCCCCAGTCTCCGTTCCCACCAGCTCCCCAGGACAGGAAAGAGGGGGTGAGTGGTGCTCTTAGCTGTTGCTCATCAGGGTGGAAGGAAAAAGGCCCATTCGTTAGGGGCCCCAGCTTCCCAGAGCCTTGGAAGCTGCCAAAGAATATGAGCTTCCTTCTGGTCTCCGAGTGCTCGGACCCTCTGGAAGTTTCTAAGCATTAATTCTTAATAGACTGGGAGCTGGGTGCCAATGTGGACAAGAGGTCTCTTGATTCCAAGGAATCTTAAGCCTCTTTGGAGCACCTCCTTGCCTGCTGCTTTGACAAATGGAGGTGATGGCGGAGTGTGCGCGCGTGTGTGCGTATGTAACTTTTAAGAAATGCGTGGTTTGACTTCCAAAGAAGGAAGAAAACGCCTGCCGAAGTCTTAGAAGCTGGAAAAAAAAAAAAAAAAGAAAAACAAAGCCAAACAGCCCACGACTTTGGCCTTTCCTGCCACTGAGTCTCCAAAGGGGAGATGTGTGGGTACTTCAGCCAGGCTTCTCTGGATGCCCCCCTCTTTGTCTGGGGGCTTCCTGCAGCCTGCCTGTCTCTCTGCTTCCAGATGATGGGTTGAAATTCCACTTTTTAAAACCACCGCTGCCACCACCACCAAAAAAGCCAGGTTTGGCTCCTAACAGTTTTGAGCAGTGGTTTCCCGAGCGCCCCCACCCCTGCTAGCTTAACTCCTTACACACAGTTGCCACCGAGGCCTTGTCCCCGCAGAGCCAGGGCCTGGTGAACTATTTTCGGCACTGCGCCAGCCTGCAGTGAACTTGAGGAAACGCATTTGCAGCAATGAGGATACAATTTCTTTTTTTATGTGGGCCCGTTAAAGTGTAATGGACATCGGTGTCTGGCTTTAAATTTGGAGAGGGTCTTTATCTAACCCTTAAAGCCAGAGTCGTTTCCGGTAATTATGACACCCCAGGCCAGACCACTAAATCTTCCAGCGGCAAGTCTGGGGCCCTGTGGCAGGTGGGAGGGGCGGGGGCACACCTGTTACCTGGATCAGCTCTAATTATGACATTTCTGGACTCCTGGTTTTAAAGGAAGAATTTATGGGCCAGGTGATGCCGGAAGACAGCAGCCAGAGGCGTTCTGGCTGCTGGCAGTGAAACCCCAAGAGCCCCATGCCCAGTACCCATCTCAGCCCCTGCATTTCCTTAATGAATTAATTTAGTTCCCTGACGGTTGGTATTAGTTATTTTGAAAATCCAAGTGAGAAAGAGATGGAAGACTTTTTTTTGTTTTAAACATTTTGGACAAAAAGAAAAAGTACTGTAATCTGAAGTTTGAGATGACTGGGCGCTCAGGCACAGGGTGGTACGCGGAGGGCGCGTGGGGTGCAGTGGGGCCCAGTCTGTGAGTGGCCTGCCCCGGCCACCGGTGTCTGCTCGTCCCTCCGGAGGGGTTTTGCCGTCGGTTAACAGCGGTGGAGGTCATCACACCCCGACTCCCTGCAGCATATTTGGAAGTATTGTTTAGATTAATCTTGCTTTTCAAATTGAGAGAAGCTCGGTTTAATGGGAAAATAGCAGTATTGCTATCTTGGTGTGTTTGCTTTAGCATTTAAAAATAGTTTGTTTTGATATCCTGAATTTCATCCTTTCTCTGTTTGCTTGTTTGATGGAAACCTGTGTGTGTGTGTGTGTGTGTGTGTGTGTGTGCGTGTGTGTGTGCAAAACATTCCTGCACAAATATCTGTGAACATGCATAAGATGGTCAAATGGATACAATTGCACAACCAGAAAGGGATTGTAGTCTTACAGCTGGCTAAAGGGACCCAGAGCATTTGCTTTAATTTAAACCATCCCGTCCCTTCCTTCCTCATCAGCACCCCACCTCCACCCCGACACCAACAATATTTATTTCTTCCTTAAAAGAGGAATGTGGGCCTGTATGCTGAGGCCCCCGTTGGAATGGATTTCCAGGGGTCTGTATGAAATGTGTTTGAGCGTGATCTCAGCTCTCAGCCCGGTTGTCCCAGTACTAATGGTAGCGGGGCCTATTACAGAGAGGCAAAGAATATTGTAAATGGCTTATGCAGAAAAACCATTTAGATAAAAATGCAATTTTCCCTTCTGCATAGAGTGCTAAGAATTAATAGCACATTCTTTCTAAATGGGTATTTTTATATTATATTTTCCCCCTAATGAAATTCTTTTCCCAAATAGGAGCATGTTTCATTTTAAACTTTGGAGTAAAATTGATCTCTTTTTAAGCTGGTGAAAACTGGTGTCCCGGGTTTCAGCAGGCCCCTTCCTTGCCTGCTCTGCACATGATTTTGGAAGTTAGATGTCACAGCCATTGGAGAGGGGGCCCCGGCTCTACACTGTCCGCATCAAGGCTGAAAATCAGAGAGGAGCTGCCTTTGCCCACACAGAGGTGTGGGGGTCTTTGGTGGTTTCAGCAAATGGAGAAAGTAGTCCTGAAATTTGAGCCCTGTGTGCTGGGCTTGGCCTGCCCAGGAGAGAGGCCGGCTGCCTCTCCTGACCCAGGGAATTCTTGTGACCCTCTGAGCAGTCCCTCTCTCCTTGGTCTCTCTCTGTGTGACTGCAGGGGACTCCAGAGTCCCGTTCTGCTCCCCTTTGGGGACAGCTGGAAACCCAGGAGCATTTCTGTGGGCTGGCTTCACTAGGCCTGCCTACGCAGCCATCTTTGGGAGGAGCGGAAATTCAGAACTTCTTAGAAGGCACATGCTTTCGGCCATCTCTGTGGAAAGTCTTTGAGAGCCATTGCTGGCTGCCATGGGCCAGTGTCTGTGACCCAGTTTTCCCTGCCTGGGTGTGTACACTTGGAATTATTTGGTAGACTCGCCTTGGTGGGTTAGACATCCAGACTGGGTGACCTTGGACACTATGTGTTCCATTAGACAAATACCCTAAAACACCCCCTTATAGTTTTCACTGTTGAAATGGCTCTAAGGAGAAAGTTTAGGTAAAATTCTACAGTGTGAAAGAGCTCTCATTTCTGTGCCCTTTCCCTACAACAGTTCTCAGCAGGGACAACTAAAGCCCAGAGAGGGTAAGTAATCTGGCCAAGGTTACACAGCACAGCCACAAAAAGTGGGGACTGGCTTATAACGAACCCTTGGCTTTGGCCTTCTCTTCTTCTGCTTCTTGACACTCTGCTGGAGGAGCTTGGACCTGGTTTTCCTGGCTAAGCTTTGCAGAGACATAAACCAGAAGTGTCCAGACCCGTGTAGGCTGCACTGTGACACACGTCCCTGATGCCACGGCACCCCTCCATTCCCCTTTACGGAGGAGACCTGCTGCAGGTGACTCGAGCTCAGGGAAGCTGTGGCCCCACCACATCCCACTAGATGAGGTGTCTGGCTTTCAGGCTGGCCTTGTGGCTCTGCCCAGCTGTGCCTCAGACTAGCACCTCATTGCTCCCAGCCTGATCTCACTGGTAAAACTGAAAATAAAAACAATAACAAAAAACCAGTATCTTTGTCCTAGAAGTATCGTGAGGATAAGTAGGGTACTTGTAGCCAGCACTGTAAAACATGGTTAAGAGTGCAGGCTCTGGAGCCAGACAATCTGGGTTCAAACCCCAGCAACTCCACCTCCCAGCTGTGTGGCCTCAGACAGGTTACTTAACTCCTCTGTGCCTCCATTTCCTCACTTCTGAGAGATAGTAGTGTCTATTTCATGGGGCTTGGAGGAGTCAGCGAGTTAACATTCATGAGTTGGGCATTCACGGGCATTCATGGGCCAGATGTGTGCCCTGGGGCGGGGCAGTCTGTGTAGACCTGGCCCCTTGTTTGGAGCAGTCAGACCCCATGTGGATAGCAGTGGGCTGGCCACAGCCTGGCGCGGTCAGGCACTGTTGCTGGCAGTGGTTCCCTGATAGGCACGAGTCATGGGCAGCCTTCCTGTGGAAGGGATTCACGCCATGCACTGTCCGCAGCCTCTGACCACTTCGCAGGAGCCTGTGGCAGCCACAGCCAGACTGGGAGCTGCCAGAGGAACGGAAGCCCTGTGTCTGGCACCAGGTGGGACCTGGGGATCCTGGCAGGCTGGGACTGATCTGAGAGGGCAGATGAGGGGGAGAAGGACAGAGAGGCTGAGAGTGAGCATCCAAGACCTAGAGTTGTGTGGGCCTGGGTTCAAATCCCAGCTCTGCCACTTGATGGTACGGACTTAGGTGGGTGAGTCACCTCTCTGAGCCTCAGTTCTTTGCCTGTAACCCTGGGTGTTTGCCTTGTGTTTCTCTCTGAGTGTTGCTGGGAACACCCACTCTGAAGTTTCTGTGAGGGAGTCACTCCCGATCCCGTGGGGGACCTTCTACCAAGTCACAGCTGCTCCCTGAGCTTCAGTGTCCTTGGCTTCGAACTGGGCTGTGGGAATGCTCCTCACATGGCATGATGTCATCCCAGGGGACACTCTGCGATGTCTAGAGATGCTTATGATTGTTACAACTTCAGGGAGGGAGGATTATGCTGGCATCTCCTGGGGAGAGGCCGGGGATCTTGCTAAACCCTACAGTGCCCTGGACAGGCCTCATCATCCTCCCCCAACAGACCATCCAACCCCAAATGTCACTATTGCCCGGGCTGAGAATCCCCAAACTACCTTGAGCCATTGAGGTTGGTTCAAATAATACTCAAAACACGGTAGTAAAGTCTGAATCTGAAAGCACTGGCATATTCATTCATTTCATTCATTCATTCATTCATTCATTCATTCATTCAACAAATGAGTAAGTACCCAGCACCTCACCACCAGGCCACGTTGTTCTGGGTGCTGGGCTCTGGTGCAGAGCCTGTAAGGAATTCACATGCTAGGGGAGGGGACAGATCGACAAGCAGATGGGCAAACACAGGGTGGGTGGGGCTGGGCAGAGAATCAGAGGGGACATGAGTGAGAGACTCCAGGCTGGGCCACCAGGAGTACTACTTCTCTGTGAAGTAGCAGCAGTGAACTGACACCCAAGTAATGAGGGACCAGCCAGTTGGTGACCTGCTGACCCCTAGCTCTGGGGAGGAAACCATAGCCTTCGTCCAGATCCCCAAGGTCTAAACACTGCCATTGTTATGGCCAATGTCATGCCACCACAGTGACTGCAGCCCTCACCAGGGTGCCAGCCTTCCTGTGTCTTTAGCAGTGGGCTCCCACATGCTGGAGCCCGCCATGCCAGGCTGAGCAGGAAGGGTGTTGGGCAAGGGAGGAGCAAAGGCAGGCCCCGGAGGCAGGACTGAGCTGGTGTGTTCTGGGAGCAAAGACTGGGAGGAGGGTGTGGTGGAAGTGGGCTGGGGGTCAGGTGGGAGACGAGACAGGTGGGGCCACACTGCTCAGGGCTGGTAGGCAGTCAGATGGGCCAATTGTGGACTATCCTGTCTGGTGGAGGGAGTTATGCACATTGAGGATGAACTCTGGCCCACATAGTAGATGTGCAATTAACAGTGGCTTGTCGGAGCCCTCAGTATCTGAGAAAATGTCTGTTTTCCTGCCCTGTGGCCCGGTCCCTTCTGGAAGGTGAAAGTGCTTTACTGATGGTTTGGAGCACCAGGTTTGAGGAGGGGATATCCCCGTGGTCCCCCCGGATGGGGCTCAGCCTGCTGCAGGTATGTGTGCGTGTACATGTGTGTGAGGGAGGTCTGTTTCCTCTCTGAGCTGGGCAGGCCACGATTTATGGCCCAGCTCAGGAGCCTCTGTCTCCCTTTATCCCCAAGCACTTCTCCGGGCCTGGTCAAGGTCACCGTGACAGGAAAGCACAGGACAGCTGAGGTCAGCCCAAGGAGATGTGCCAGCCTGGACCTCCTGCTGACCAGGGCTGGCGTCTGCCTCCTGGAATCTTTTCTTTCACTTTTCTCTGGGACTCTCTGCATGGCAAAGGAATCATAACAGGCTGTGATTATCGAGTGCCCATCCTGCCAACTCCCCACTTTACAGGTGAGAAATCTGAGGCTCAGAGAAGCAAAGTTAGCTCGTCAAGGCCACCCACCTAGGAGGGAGTAGAATGTAGATTCATTCCTGGGCCTGTCTGAGCTGTGCTCAAAGCTGCCGAGCACCCTGGCATGGAAAGCTGTGCTTCTCACCCGCAGGTGCTCAAAAGAAAAACCAACCCAGGTCTCATGCCTCCTGACATTTACTCTCAGGCCCTTGGCTATTTGAATCTTCATGCATTTCCCACAGGGAAGAGGCAGCAGTCAGGACCCCAGGCCTAGGGGTGACAGCAAGGTGTGATTAGAGCAGGTTGGTGCAACGTGGTCAAGCCTGCTAATCTGTCCAGTGGGTCAATCCTGGTGTCTCTAGGATTCCAGCGAGCTAGGGCATCTGGTGCCTCTTGTGCATCCAGGTGCACAGGTGCCTCCTGCCTGGTCTCAGGTTGGGCGGCCTTGGCAGCCTGTAGGGAGAGACGGGGTTTCCTCAGAGGGGCTGGGCCAGGGACCACACCCATGTTTGGCTGGCAAGCAGGGAAGGCAGGGCCCTGCACGTGGGAATCTTCTCCCCATCTTGAGCTGCTGGTCCTACCCATCTCCTCCTTCTGCAAGTTGTGCTTGCCTGAGACTCTGTGGCCTGGGACAAACCTCTGTACCACCCAGGCAAGGCTTGCTGCAGACATCAGGGACACTGGCCATGGTGGGATTTCCTGTGGGTCATCTGACCTCTGGCTATTGGAGTTGGCTTTCACGTCCTGGAGCTTGGGAGGAAGAAGGCACAGGATGCCTGGGCTGCAGCCTCCTGTTGGACCAACCTAAGTCCCCTCCCTAAGCCTCAGTTTTTCTATCTGTCCTTGGGTGAAACAAGGCATGGTAATAGATATAGTGAAAGGCACTCAGCTCAGTGCCCACTACATCACAGATGTCACTGAGCCTTGGAAAAACACACATTCTGTCCACCTCCTGGGCAGGAGTCAGGAACTCACCAGGGATGGAGTGGGACAGCAGGAAGTGGAGGAGCGCGGCGTCCCTGCACTCGACAGGAGAGCTCGCTCCCCAGTGGGCACTGAGGTTGCCTGCAGCTCTGGGGGGTGTCTCAGGAGCTGGGCAGGGTAGAGCCAGTGGGCGCCATGCTTGACAGAAACCCCCAGATAGCTAGATGGGTAGTTTTGAGTGTGAGTCAGTGAGAAAATGGCTCTGAGAGAAGAACCATGCACTTCCTGCAGCCCCCTCTGTATCCATGCATCCAGCCTGTAGGTCCCTGTCTGTGGGGTTTGGAAAGTCAGTCCTTTCTAATGTAAGAAAACTTTGCTGATGTCATGACGATGATGGTAATTATAGTTAAAGACATAGATGGCGGCTTGTTGTCCTCAGAGAGTTGGGAGGCAAACCACGTGTAGCCCTTGAAATACAGTGCCTGCCGGCCGGTCAGAAGCCTAAGAGCTGTTCCCTGCTGCTTTGTCGTCTGTCTGGGTCACCAAGGCAGGGCAGGCAGAAACAATGTTTCCTTGGGGCTTTTCTTCTTGTTTCTCCCCAAATCCTTACAGTGGTGAGCAAGCACATTGGACTGGAGGGTTCTTGGTTTTGCTTTTGGAAAAAAATTCTCTTCTGATTCATTCTCCATCTCAAGCATCCATTTACAATTTAATCAAACAAAGGTGGGGCGGTGAGAGGCCGGCGGGGCAGACTGTCCACACAGAGTGGGCCGTATCCGCACCCCCTGCCTGTGTGCTAGGGACCAGGGTGAAAACTTTCCACTCCAGTCCTTTCCTGGGAGACAGAAAAGTATCTGGGCTGTCGTTCCCCAGGTGTTTGCTGTGTTGTCGTCCCTGGTGTGTCCCCCCCCCCCCCCCGCTGTCTCCCTTCCTCTTTCTCCTTCTCTCCCTTTCATTCCTGGAACAATCATCTGGCCAGTTCCTTTGGACTCCTCCGCATTCTCTGCCCCAAACAAAAACCATTCTTAACCCCAGATGACCAGGCCTGCAATCGTTTTGTGTGGTATGTGGCTTTAGCCCGGGTTTTTGTGGGGGGGCATGCTTCCGAATTTATCTTCTGGCATGCCAGCTTTAGGGACTGTGGGGGAAGCTGCCTCAGGAAGGGGGAAGCCCAGAATCACTAGATTTCAAGAGAGAAGAGAGGGAAAGGGCGGGACCGCAGGTCGGGGTGATGTGCAGATTCTGGGTCAGGCCAGCCCAGTCCCTTCCATGTCCCCTCCCCCACCTCACTCTTGTTAGCCTCCTGGTGGACTTGGGATTTTACCCTGTATTCTATTTGGTTATTGTTATTTTTTAATGAGGTCAGACTGAAGATCCATCTGCCTGGTTCTGCCTAGGTTTGAAGGCAATTAAGCTGGAGACTAACCTCTTAATTAGGGTTTCCCTGCCTAAATCTCATTTGATAAATTCCTTATCATCTTTGGCTTTAACTATAGCGCATCCTGGAGATGGGATGGAGCTCCCCCCCCGCCCGAAATCCCCCCAGAGAGGCCGCCCTGCTTTGTGACCAGGGTTCTTCCAGCCAGAGCCTCCTCCAGGAAGGGCCAGGAGAGAGACCCCTTTCAGGGTTAATTAATCAGAAAATGTAGCCTTGCCTGGTGATTCAGGAGAACTTGTCTGCCACCTTTTAATTCTCCTGTTCCCCCTTCTAGGTCTTTCTTTTTTTAAAGATTATTTTTTGGGTGAACTGAACCCTGCTAAAGGAAACTGTAGCCCACACTCCTTCATTGCTGCTCTCCTCCCCGCCCCCCAACCTGTTTGTGCGTGTGCACCGTTCCAGTTTTTTCCTTCCCTTTTTTAAATGCAAGTGCAGCAGGGAGTGGAAATGTCAGGGGTCAGGCTTCAGGCAGCGGGAGCAGGGCAGCCTCAGCTGCTGCCTGTCCCCTCCAGAGAGACAGAGGCCTTAACCCTTTGGAGCCCAGCCCCTGCCTGCGGCTCAGGGCCACAGCCCTGGCTTCCCACTCTCTTCATGGCAGTCTGGACATTGTCCTTTCTTGGAGGTTTCAAGCTATGCTCAGTGGCCTCCCTTAGAATGCCCAACTGGGTTTTTTGTCTCTGTGATATGTACCAAGCACTGAAGGTATTAGGGACTGGGGCTGAGATACCAGTTGCTTCAATGTGGTGGCAAGGGGCAAGCCTGACCTCACCCACTGCTCTATCCCATCAGCATCCCAGGACACTTACAGGTGGGGAAACTGAGGCTCAGAGGTGGTGACAGGCTCCGTCTCCCAGCTGGTAACAGGCAGGGGTGGAATTGGGGTGCATTGTTTCCAGTACTGAACCCTTGATTCCTGCCTACCAGAGCTTCCCAGAATCCAGGGAGAGGAGAGGCCAGGCTCCAGTACAGCTTCTGAACTCTGCACCATTCTGGAACCACTGAAATAGTAGGGACAGGTCTGGAGAGCTCAGGGTGTCCCAGGTGTCACCTGCCACACCAAATGCCCTTGAGAAACCGTTGACTGGGTGAAGTGCAGAGAAGGAAAAGATCTGCCTGAGGGCTTCCAAGTGGCAAAGCTGGCTCTGCCTCCCGTGCTTTCTGCCCTCCGGGCCAGGCTGTCTCTGGCTTGGGGACACAGTGGGTCCATGGCAGTCAGGAAGAAGGCCACAAGCTCAGACCTCCTGTCACCTGCCGAGTGACCCTAGGGCAACGAGAATTGGATGGTCTGAAATGGGGCTTCGGAGAGGGTGTGTGGCTGGGGCCTTGTCCAGGTGACGGGATAGTCCTAGGGGCATAGGTCGGTCCCCAGCAGCACTGCCCTGGCATAGAGGCCCTGTGTAAGTATCAGGCATGTTGGACCTGGAACTTCATTTCCTCATCTCTGAGTAAAGACAATGGTGGTGTCCACCTGTGAGTGCTGTGGGCACTAAACCTTGCCTGCACCCGAAGCCTCATGGTCATCGACCACACTGGGTAAACTTCAATGCAGGAACCATTGCTGTTATTCTTTATTCCCAAGGGTAGAGAAGAAAAACATAGGTGCCAGCCAGGTCCCCAGAGGAGGAGGCTCTGTTATGATCAGCACCTGTGTGGGTGCCCAGGAGTGTGGGGTCCCCAATGTGAGCCAGAAGCAGGAGGCCCATGGCTGTGATCTCTGAACTGGGCCTGTGTGACCTGGGCCAAGCGACCTCACCCCTCTGTGCTCCAGTGGTGAGAGCCCAGTCTGAGCCAGAGTCTGTGGTGGAGGGAGGGATGTCCTCATGGCTTCATCCTCAGCGGAGCAGTGGCTTTGGGATCCACCCTGATGGCTGGGCCTCAGTTTCCTCATCTGGAAGAGGGATGCTGCGGTACAGCGTGGAGGAAGCCATATGCCCAGACATGTTTTGCAGCCTCTGAGAAGGCTGTGCAGAAGCCATGGATTATTATCAGAATAATAGAAAGTGGAATGGGCGCTCCAGGGAGGGGGAAGTCTGAGCACAGGGGAGGCAAAGCTCTTAGCAGCTCCGGGTGTGTTCGGGGCTCCATGTGCTATAATTAGAGGACCAAGGTGATGCCTGGGGGCTGGGTCCGAATTCCAGCTCCCTCTCCTGTGTTGCCTGGAGTGGGTCAGATTGCTTCTATCTGCCTTAGTTTCCCCTTCTGTAAAATGGGCACCAGGGAGTTCCCACCTCCTGGAGGAGCCATGAAGACTCCGAGAAGCAAGGGGCCAGCCGGGCCCTCAGGACCTGCGCTGTCATCCGTCATCCTGGTAACCACATGGCCTGGCCACCTGGAAAGGTTTGGAGCTGCCTCCGGCAGAACTCGAGTTCTCCCCTCGCTGGCCCACAGCCTCCCTTCTTCCCTCAAGCTGAAACCAAAGCCCAGCATCTGTTTCCCCAGGAGCTGTTTAATATTCTGCTGTGGTAAAATGAACTCATTGGAGCCACCCGAAAACAGCTGAATGAGCCCCCGGCGCCCAGCGGCCTTTCAGAGCAGCTCCGGGCCCCCTCAGGCCTCAGGGAGGCTGGCAGCAGCAGCAGCGGTGGGGGAGGAGCCTCTTTTTTCTTCTTGGTGCCTTGGGGGGCCTGCACCCCCAAATAGGGCTCCTGGAGGGCTGGATGGGGAGCCGGAGTCTGGGAGGGGCGGCCTGGGCTTCCCAGCCCTGCAGAGCCTTGTTCGTGCTTGGCTCAGAGGCTCTCAGAGGCTCTGCGTGGGGGGCCTTCCAGGGCAGGCTGAGAAAGTAGGGCCTCCCCCAAGGTCTCCCCCTGCTGTCCACCCTGGCCTCTGATGGGCCCATGAGGGCAGGAAGCCCGGCTGCCAGTGGTCCTGCCTCATGACAGTGATGGAAGTGGTAGTGACCAGGAAGGTGGTGGTGGCAGTAGGCAGATCAGTAATGATGGCGATGCGATGGTCGTGATGAAGGCGATCACAGCAGCAGCTGCCAAGGGCTTACCCAAGACTGTGCCCAGTGTGCTGGCTGTGCTCTCACAGGCTGCTTGGAACCACCACGGGAGACTCGCTAGCCCCATTCCCATTGACAGCTGAGGAAACTGAGGCCCACCCAAGAGGTGAGCCAGCTTGGGCACGCTCACGAGGCTAGGAAGTGGCCGGGCAGGGCTTCCCAGTGCTGGCTCGTGTGCTGTGCAGCTGGCCTTGACAGACAGGCCCCTGGTGCGGCGCGCAGGCGTGCAGTCGGTGCCGCCCAAGTGCCAGCACCCAGGCCACCGGGTAACTTGGTGGCAGCTGTGGCCTGCTCCCTCCAAAGCTTGGCCCTCCCACTACTCCCCACACCCCACTGCTCCTGTGTGCCTCGACTCTGCCCCGGCTCCTTGGAAAGGCAGATGGTAACAAAGTGCTTCCAGGTAGAAGTCGGATTAATTTCATGTAATTATCCATGATAAAATTAAATATTACTTGCAATTAGTCTTGGGCAATTTCTCTGCTGAGACTCAGCGAGGCAGCGTGGTGAAAGCAGCTGAGTTGGTGCCCACTGGGCGGGGTGCAGGGCCCGTTGCTGCTGGGTGTGCCCTGCCCTGAAGCCCCATCGCTGGGCCCGAAACTCATAGCAGTGATATCTGCCCAACACAGCTCCGGAGAGGGCCAGGCAGGCAGAGGGACATGACAGCCCATTTCCTCGCCCTTATTTTATATCTCGGAGGTCGCAGCAAATAGGACTGGGCTTAGATTTCTCAGCAGGTGGCCTGAAGCATGCATTGGGTCACAGTCTGTCTGGAAGATCCCAAATCTCTATCTCCAGCAACCCAATCCCAGGTTCAGCATTTCCTCTCCAGGGTTCCAACCCCAGCAACACTGCTTTCCTGCCTTGGGGCCTTGGGCAAACCACTTCCTCTTTGGGAGCCTCGGTTTTCTTCATCTGTAAAATGGGGACAATTTTAATCATTCCATGAGTTAACCCAGGGGTTGGCATTTTTCTCTGAAGGACCCAACAGTAAATATTTTGGGCTCAGCAGATCCTAAGGGCCCAGTCATTACCTCCTCACGCAGAAGTGGCCACCATGTGATAGCAAATGGGCATGGCTGTGTTCTGACTTAGCTTCACTTATGGACACTGAAATTTGAATTTCATAAAATTTTCATTTGTCATGAAATAGTCTACTTTTTATTTTTCTCAATCATTACAAAATGTAAAACAAAGATTTTTAGCTCTTGCATTGCAAGAAAATCCCTCAAACCCCCAAACCAGATGGTGGACTGGATTTAGCCTTCAGGCTGTAGTTTGCTGGGCCCTCCTTCCCAGTTCCACATCAAAATGCCTTTTATGGGTTTATTTCAGGGTAAGTTAAGACAGGTTTGTACTGTGCAGTTTATTATGACGACCATCCCTCTTTAAGGTTTACACCTATGTCTTACATTTTTGGGCGCATTCTTTGACTGAGGCAGGACTGTTGCTTCCACTTCGGGGAGACCCAGGCATGAAGAGGGAAAGGCTTTGTCCGAGGTCATGTAGGTGGGAAAAGGCAGGAACAGGGCTGCACCCACACAGTCCCCTGCCTGGTTTAGAGTCCTCCTGGGAAGGCCCCAGAGTCCTGTCCAGCAATTGAAGCACCCTGGCCCGGGACCCCCATCCTTTCTTCCCTGAGCCTCAGTTTCTCCACCTGGGAGTGGTTGTCCTTCAGACCTCTTTGTAGATACTGGATGGTTTACGCTAGGTGCTCACTGGATGGCAGGTGATGAGAATCTCTTCTCCCTGTCCTTTCAGTGGTTCTAATGTCCAGGCTCACCAGGCATGCGGTTGTGCACGCTCGTAATGCCAGCTACTCCCTAGGTGGGAGGACCACAAGTGGAAGACCACCCTGGGCAGCTCAGTGAGGCTGTGTCTCAGAATCAAACAAAAGCGCTGGGAACGTGGCTCAAGGGTGACGCACTGGCACACCGAGCATGTGCCAGTGCTGGTGGGGGCGCTGGCAGTGGGTGATTTGCGGGGCCTTGTGGCTTGGGGTCATGGGAGTGTGTGCTGCACCCGACAGAGAGTACTTGAGTCCGGGGTGCTGTGAGATGAAGGTACGCGTTAGGGTACAGACTCTGAAATTGTGTGCTGTCAATGGTGACTCGCTGATCTATATCGGCATTTGGTGACTGTGTGACCTTGGGCAGGTCCTCTTGGGTCTTCAGCTCTCCCTTTACTCACTGTCTGGAAAATGAGGAGAATAATACATACAGTATAGACTGTCATAAGAACAAAGGAAGCCACAGTGAAAACTAAGCCTGGGGCTGGCCATATAGCAAGTGATCGATACATTGGCATCACTGTTACTGTTATTGTCATCACTTTTTTAGTTTTCAGTCACTGAGTTTCCAGGCCTCTTCTCTGAGGGTTGTGGATTTCAGCCATCCAGAGATTTAAGCGGGGAGGCCTGAGGGGGAGATAGGAGGCAGGAAGTATGAGTTTTAATCCTGGCTTGGCCTTGACCTAACAACTGACCTTGGGCAGGTCACTTTATTTCATTGGGTTTCAGTTCTTCCTTTGAAATTGGACTAGGTCAGATTACAGATTCCGAGTCAAGTGCTAATCTGGATGGATTAGTTCTGGCTGCCTGTAACATTGTGTTGAGAGAGTCAGAGGCTCCTGGATTCCGTAGGAGGCAGTGCTACAATTGATTAGCAATGCCTGCTGTGGGCACAAGAAAGAAAATATGATCTGCTGGGCATTTCATGTGTTTGATAATTCTAGAAAGAATCTTTTGTGGCTTCTCCTCAGCCCCACTCACCTCAGTCTATTTGAAAATGATGGAGTTGCCTTTTTGTAAAGAAAACTGGTTGTCTCGGCATTGATGCAGATTGAGAGAGATTGAAGAGCATCTTCTATGCTGTCCCATAGAACTTCCCGCAACAATGAAAATGTCCTCTCTCTGCCCTATCCAGTGTACAACCCCTGGCCACAGGTAGCCGACAGACACCCGAAATACAGCTAGTTGAGAGTGAGGGATTGATTTTAAAATTTCATTTCATTTAAAAATATAAAAGCCACCTGGGCTGGTGGCTACCTGATTGGACATCACAGTTCTGGATTTGCAGGGTCCTGGAGCTTGTGAGAGCTCCCTTGGTCATCAGTCATCGGTCATCGGTCATTGACTAGTGATGCCCCAGGAACTCTGGGCAGGTCCTTGGGTAAGAGCCTGTTGCCTGGCAACAGAGACAAGCAGGCTTTGGTAGCTCCGCCCACAGGAACCGCCTCTGCAGACTTGCTCAGTGGGTGGGCTCTGCACAGGAGGGGGATGCTTTTCTCTTCTGCAGTGCTCGCTTCTGTGGGTGGGGGCCTGGACTAGATCTTCCCATCAGAGGACACATGCTGGGCTGTCATCCTACTGCAGCCCCAGGAAACAGGCAGATGTTAGCAGGTGCACAGTGGGCAGGCCACAAAAGAAGGCAGGGTGATGGGCATTTAGGACGGAGGAAAGCATATTTATCCTTTTCTTGCCTCCTCTCTCCCTTCTGCCCTCTCTTCTCTCTTTGTCTCTTTGTGGTGTGGGTCAAAAGTAGAAGAGGCTTTGGAAACTGACTTGTGGAAACTGGATCTTCCCTCAGCTGCTCCCTTGCTGTGTGATATTGGGCAAATCACTGGACTTCCCTGAACCTGTGTCTGCCTCTTTAAAAGGGAACAACAGCCCCTTCCTCTGACGGGGGGATTCTATATAGTGATGTGTGTGAAATGTTTAGGATGTGCTTCTTTCCCTGGGAAAGATTCAGTTAAATTACCCTCCAGGGCTCTAACACCTGCCACTCCCAACAATGTCAAAACAAGAACCAAGCAACACCCCATCCAGCACCCCTCCTCCCACCCAGAGAGGGTGTCAGGGCAGTGGAGGGTCATTTCTACCTGGAGTCCACTTAAAACTCACCCCAGACACTGTCCCAGTAGGCCGGTCTCAGGCTGGAGAAGCTGACAGCTGGGTCCTGGGTCAGCCTCCTGGTGCAGGAAGAAAGGGCTGGCACTTGTCAGCATATCCCAGGGACAGCTGTGTTGTGCTGTCCATTTTAAAAGCATCTTCATCTTAAGGCTTCTTCACCTACCAGCAGAGTCTCAAATCAACTGGGAGAAGCCTAACTTCCAAACGTCCAGGCAAGGCTGTTGGCTGGTTGGGATTCAAAAAAGGGAGTGGGTGTCCTCCTTGGCCCCGGTCAGTTTGGGAAGGGGCAGTCTGCATCCCTGCCAGTGAAGCCCTGGGTAACTGCCCCTAGGGAGCGCCGGGAGGCTCCTTTCCAGGTTTGTCTGCAGGCCCGGGCCTTGTGCTCTGAGTCTGTCTCTTTCCTTCTCCTTCAGAGGTTTTTTCTGTCCCCAGGAACTGGTGTGGTCAGGACAGAGGTGGAAAGCTTTTTAGGAGCTGGGTGTCAGGGCCACGGTGCAAGAGATGAGGCCCCCAGTTTCATGGCACTCAGGTTCTTGGGGCTGTGGCAGACAACAGGGCAGTTATAAGAAGTTGGGGTTCATGTGAAGTGTTACAGTGCAGGGGGCACAGAGCCCACTGAGGGGCCTGGGGAGGCCTCCTAAGGAGGAGGACGCAGACGAAGTACCCGTGAGTTTGGGGGGGGGGACTGTGGTCCCAGGCGTAGGGGAGAAGGGCAGACATGGTGCTGCCCCTTGGTGACGAGGACTGCAAGCTCCAAGATGAGGCAGACACCTGGTGCCAGCGGGGGCTGAGCTAGTCGCGCTTCTGCCCCTGAGTTGCCCTCCTCTGGCCTCAGTTTCCTGGGCACAACACCACCCAGCCCTGTCTTCTAGGGTCTGGTTCTGTTGTCCTCAGAAGACCACAGAGCCAAGGGGCTGTGACCTCTGCCCGGGAGGGGAGGACCTGGGTTTTAATCCTGCTTCTTCATCCCCAGCCAAATACAGACACTCCTCCTGTGAGGTGGGGGGTGGGTGTTGAAGCCTGTGTCGGGAGGCGAGGCCAGGGCTGACTCACTCACCCCCACACTCCCTGTCTCCCTCCCGCCCCAGCCCACACCCCGCCTTCCCAGGTGGTGCAGGCCCAGGGGGAATGGTAGAGCCCAGCCAGTTGGCACTACTCGGTCCTCCCACCCCGAGAGCGAGATCAGCCAACGCTTCCCAGCAGTCCACAGTGAAATCTGGGGGTTGGAACACCTACTTGGTGGCCTGTTTATGTCATCGAGCCACAGTCCTGGCGGGTGGCTCTCCTGCCATGTACAAAGTGGATGGCAGCACAGAGAGGGCAAGTGGTATACCTGAGGTCACACAGCCAGCTTTGGGCAGAGCCAGACCCTGGTTTGCTGGAGTGGAAGAGCAGAGCCTATCCTGGAGGAGAACCAAGCTGGGGATTGTTTGTGGCCGTGGTGGTGGGCCACCTTCTCCCCAGAGGAACCCTCTGGAGGTAAGAACCAAGGATGGGGGTTCCAAACACAGGTAACCTGGGGGATTTTTTTCCCTTTGCAATGATGTAATCATCCTCTTCTAAGCCCAAAATGGCTTCCACTGCTCCACCCATCTCATTGCTCTCCCCTAGGCCAGGCAGACACCAGGGACTGGTTAAGCTAACACAGGCACTGGACTCAGACAGACCCAGATTCCAATCCATTTCTGCCATTTTTCAGCTGCGCTGTGTGGCTTTGGGCCTCGATGGAGGAGTCAGGAGGGTAAGATCAGCCAGCAAGCGAATCACAGGGTCCCAGGTCAGTGCTCTTGCCCTTTTGTCTGCTTAGGCCCCACGTGTGCTGCTCGTCACTGTCCACTTCGCCCTTTCCAGAGCCATGCTCCCGACCTGCTGCTTGCCTGCCCAGGCCCTCCCACTCCCAGAAGTTCCTGGACTTGCCACCTTCGTTCTCTGCCCCAACGAGGTGGCCTTGTTGTGCACCACAGAATCCACCCTTTTCTTCTCAAACCCAGGGCTACTCTGCACTGAACTACATGCCAGCCCCCTTTTTATTTTGAGACAAGGTCTCACTGAGTTGCCCAAATTGAATTTAAACTTGTGATACTCTTGCCTCAGCCTCTCGAGTAGCTGGAAATACAGGTGTGTATAACCACACCTGGCCCTTTTCTTATTTTATTGCCTCTGTGGACACATCCTGAAATGATTTGTATTTTTATGACTTTTATAACAATCGCCTGCCCATGACTTCATTTAACATTGCATTGCTTTTTAAGTAGGAGGGCAGGAAGGTTTCCACTATATCCCAAGAAGGAACACCCGGGCCTCAGTGAGCAATAAGGACACTTTTGGACCCCCAAGGGTCATGGTGGGAATCCTCCCGACCAGGAGCACATATTGAGTGCCCACTGGGTGTCTGACTGGTACTTTCTAGGCCTGTGAACTTGGACAAATGACCTCTGTAAGGGTCAGATTCAGGGCTCAGCAAACTTTCTCTACACAAGGGGCGCTAGCGAATGTTTTAGGTTTATGGTTTATACAATGTGATGGTAAGTTTTATGTGTCAACTTGACCAGGCCCTGAGGTGTCCAGATATTTGATTGACCATTTTTTCTCTGGACCAATAAGAGCAGTCACTGTCATAACTCCATGGAAACAGCCATAAACAACACATAAACACACGAGCATGGCTGTGTTCCCATAAAACTTTATTTGCAGGCACAGGTGGGGCCTGGCTGTGAGTGAGGCTGTGGCCTGCTGACCTGGAAGTTCTGCAGATGTGTCTAGACGCCACCCCGGGGTTATGGTGAGGATTGGTGAGAGGGATGGGTATCGCTGCCATTGTGACTGTTCTGAATGTCACCCTCCCCTTGGGTGTATGACTTCATCTCACAGGAAACAGTGATGGACCCTCGCCCCTCTGCTTCCTCAGAGACAACCTGGGATGCAACTTCACGCTTCCTTGGGCCTCAGTTTCCCTACCTGTAACCTCAGAGAGGACTCATATATGTGGCTCATGATGATCACATCCATTGTGTAGAGGGGAGGTGGAGGCATGGGAGGTAGTGTCCCTTGAGGGGTCCCCATCTGAGATGTGGCAGGGTTAACTAGGAACTGAGCTGGGTTTCTTGGGGACTTAAGTTACCACTGTGACTCAGAAGCAGCCCTATTAGACCAGAGCTTTCTCAGGGTGCCATTCTGGGGGGGGGGGTGTTGGGGGTCTCTTCTCTCTCTACTGGCTTAGAGTTAGAGGACCTTGTGTGTTTCTAAGTCAGGTACCCTGTGCCAAGGCCAGAATGAATGAGGTGGAGACCTCCTAGTCATTCTGAGATTCCGAATACCCTGGGCGCATAGGTAATGGGGAAGAAATAAGAACCAAGATACATCATGTACAGGTACAAGCACCCAATGATAAATGTAAATGTATTGTATACCTAAAATGTACCAATAAAAGAATTTAAGCAAAAAAAAAAAAAGCCTTCCATGGCTCCCCATTGCTAGCAAGAGCAAGGCCATACTCCTTCCTCCTCTGAGAAGTCTTTCCAGGTCCCCGGGTTCCTCCCCAAACACAGGTGGCCTTTTGTTTTGCTTTGCAGGTGTGTGTGAACACCTCACAGCCAGACTGGGAGCTCCGGGGCCAGGCCTGCCCGGGGGCACCTTCCCGTGCCTGGCACACAGCTGGGGTCCACATTGGGTGTGGGGCGTGTGCTCCTGGCCATGCTGTCAGTCCCCTCCCATGGATTCTTCTGTGGGCTGCCCAGGCCAGGATTGGGGGAGCGATGGCAGCAGCAGGACACTGAGTGGCACTTGGGAACCAGAACCTTCACCCCCTCTTTCCAGGCAGGAATGGTGGAAACTGCTTTACAGAGGAGGAGATGGAGACTCAGGGAGTCAAGGCGGCTGGTCCGGGGTCACAGCCTGCAGGGTCAGCGGTGGGCCTCGATCTCCAGAGTGTGTGCTGTTCCTGTGCAAGTCCTTCCTGGGGGACACAGGGGCTGTCTGGGAACCTAGATGCACAGCAGGCCAGGTGCCATCCCTACTCACCCGAGAAGGAAGCAGGCCCTCGGGTGGGGTGAGGCAGGAGGCTCCAGAGCTCCGTGCCGAACATCTCCCTTTGCACTCTTGCTTTCTGAGGCTCAGACTTGTGGCTGGATGTACCCTTGCCGCCAAGAGCTGAAAGTTATGAGGTGGGGTTTCTAGAGGAATGTATATATTTTTCTTACTTAATAAAAATAAGTATTTGTTGAATGGCTTACTCCATATCAGGCTGAGTGCTGGGAGCTCAGGGAAAGGTCAACTTGGCCCAGTTTGCTTGTAGGGTGTTGGGCTCAGAGATGTGCAGCCTAAGGCCAGCGAGCATCCGGTCTAACACCCTGTGGGCAAATCGTAGCAAGAAAATGGAGAGGGGAGAGCTGGGCGGGAGACAGGGTTCACGACAGCACTGGTGAACTAGGTAGCAGGAGCATTCCATACTCTGCTGAGCACTAAGTTTCCAATATTGCTGCATTCCTGTCCCTGTGACAAGGACACAGTCTTCATCCTCATTTCCCTGGTGAGGAAACTGAGGCATGGGGGAGTTAATGTTCCCCTCCCAGAGAATGCTTCTCAGAAGGGAAGGTGCAGGCTGGGGAGGGGGTGTTTCTCCTTGGCTCCCTGGGCTGTCACATCTCAGCAGCAGCAGCAGGTCAGGAGCAGCCGGGGGCATGCAGGCTGCAGCTGTCACGGGTCACTGGCCTGGTGGCTGGAGGCTGCAGGATGAGAGGCCGCTCTGGTAGCGCTCAGCCTCGGAAGAGGAGCCTGCCAGTCCCTCGCCCACCCTGCGGACTGAGGCCCTGGCACCCACCTGTCCCCCACAGTGAGGGAACTGTCCCTGTGCCTGCCCCTGCCCCCAGCTCTGGGCGGCCTCTTTGCCTGTGCCCTTGATGCTGTTCCTTCCCGAGCCCCTGGCCAGCTCTCAATCTAGATGACAGCTGCCCTCAGCCAAGTCAGCTCGCATTAACTTTCCAGGCACACGCCACTCCACCCTCACTGTCACCATGGCCCTGGCTTCACTCTCTGAGGCCCTGCGAAGGGGGTCATGGGCCCCTGACCACCAGTGGGGGCTCCCATGGACCCAGCACTGTTTGAGTGCAGAGGGGCCCGCTGGGCTGAGTGCTGCCTGTGCCAGAGGGGCTGGAGCGTGACCGGAGCTCCTAGGCAGTGGCAGCACAGTAGGGGCAGTGGGTGTTGTCCCCAGCTGCTTTGTCATCCTAGATAGTTCTCATCCCGTTGTGAGCCTTAGGGTCGTTCTCCAAAGAGTGAGGAGAGTGTTGACCAGAGAGAGAGGAGGGGAAAGGAAATAAGGGGGAAAGAATGAAGGAGAGAGAGAATTAGAGAGATGGAAAGAGGGAGAAAGAGGGCCAGGAATGGTGGTATGTACCTGTAATCCCCACACTATGGGACGCTGAAGCAGGAGGATCATAGGTTTGAATCCCATCTGGGCAGTGTAATGACTTAGTGAGATGCTGTTTCAAAAAAGAGAGAAAAAAATGGCTGAGGATGTAGTTTGGTGGGAGAGCACCCCCAGGTTGAATCCTCTGACCTAGAAACAGAAAAAGAGAGAACAAGAGGCAATCCCAGCACTTGGGAGGCTGAGGCAGGACCATGGCAAGTTTGAGGCCAACCTGGGCTATGTAGCAAACCCTATTAAAAAATCAGCAAATAGCAAACCAAAACCAAAAGGAGAAAAAGAGTAAGAGGGAGAGAGAGAGGACGGATAGAAGCTGAGAAGGTGGAGAGAGAGAGAGAATGATATAGAAGGAGGGAGAGATTGGCTACGAATGAGAGGGAGGAGGAATGTAGTACCCGCCAGAGACTTTTAGGGTTTGGGCAGGGACATTTTCCTTATGTGACATTGATAAAGCCATACAGTTACCAGATAGCCATGTAGCCATGGGCCTCCGGGATGCTGGAGGATCTGGGCCGCTGCCCCAGTGTTGGGATGGTCTGGCTGATCAGCTGGGTCTGTGGCCCACAGGCTCTCTGTTGTCATGGTGACGCTCATCAGTGACAGGAGCGCAGAGAAGGGGCTGGGGACGAGGGTGGAGGGCTGGGCTGCTGAGCAGCTGCTGGCTGCCATCCCTCCACCCCTGATCCCAACCCCCGGAGTTGTGGGTGTGCATCACTGGGCTTAGGTTAAAGTGTCTGATGTTCCCTACTTTGGAGGGCTCCTGCCAAGCAGGGATGAGGATGTGTCTTTCACGGGAACACTTAACACCCTGCTGTATGGGGTGTCAGGCTTGTGTCTGTCCTCTGGGTCTCCAGGTGGCTCCTCGGCCTTCCCTGGGGCCATTGTTATGGGGAAGCAGAGGCCCAGCACCTGACTCCGCTGAGATCCTGGAGCTGGCAGAGCTGAGATACAGACAACCAAGGTGGGACTGGAGCCTGGGTCCCTGAACTCCGGGTTGGGGCTGCTGGGTGTGGGGAGGGGAGGCTGTGGCAGGTTCCCTGTTTTCCCACCCAGTGGGTGGCCAGTGGACCTTGAGGTCTGCTCTTCCTGCCCCCAGCCAGAGTGCATGAGGCCCTGGGCTCCGACCCCTGTTGGAGGCCAGGCAGCTGAGCTGGGGTCCTCTGTGGAAGGGTTCCAGTTGGGTTTGGGGGCCACCTGCATAGGGATTGGGTCCAAGGTAAGCCTTCTCGGCGGAGCTGGGGTGTGGCTCAGGGTTGAGGTGCTTGTCCGGCGTGTATGAGGCCCTGGGTTCCATCCCCAGAACCCCAAACAAACACAATGCTTCGTGACACCTGTGACACCGCTTCCACTGGGCAGGACTCCCCACCCCGGCGACTTCCACCTGACCTGAGAGCTGGTGCAATTTCCCGAGCACTGGCCCCACAACAGGCCCCATGGATCCCGTGTTGTCCTACAGGAGTGGGTGCTCTCCTCGGCCCATTTCCCAGAGGAGAAAGCTGAGGCTGGGGAGGGAAGGTGACAGGCGCCCAAGTCGGCCAGCAGGGAAGAGTGCCGGGCACCTAGGTACAGACTGGGCCATCTGCTCCCAAACCCCCAGCTGTTTCCCATCTTTGGGAGCCTGGGAGGGAGGGGCCCTGGCCCTGACTCCGCCTCTACCTGACCCAGATGTCCAAGCTGCCCTCAACCAGTAGCTGGCGGGTGTGAGAGGTGTGTGTGTGCTGGCAGGGGTCACGAGCTCGAGTGGGGGGTGTCGGAGTAGCATTGCTGTGCCAGCCAGGTGGATGGTGGAGTGAGCAGGGGTGAGGAGGGAGGGTGCTTCAGACTGAGCAAGCGGCACAGGTAAGCGCAGAGGTGGCAAGGATCAGGACTTTGTTGAAGGACTGCACAGCTGGGGCCCCAAAACTGGGAAAGACACTGGGACATGAGGCCAGAGGTGGCAGCAAAGCCGGGGACTGTATCCCGGGGGCCTGGAAAGTTTAAGCAAGGAATCAAGCTGGCTGCTAAAGGCGGCAGTCAGTGGGGGCCAGGACCAACGTGGGGCAATGAGGCAGGAAAAAGTAGATGGATTGGAGGCAGCCTCTTCCCTCACTGGTACCTGGGGTGACTGGGGTGTGGGATGAGTGAAGAGCACCCGAGATGCCCGGGGCTAGCTCGGGTGGGATTGGCCCAGCACGACTTGTACACAAGTGGCAGGAACTTCAAAGGTCGTGGGTCATGGATATGCTTGTGGCTTGGGGTGTTGGGGGGTTCCAGGAGTCTGTGGCTGTAAGACGAAGGCCCCAGAGGAGGGGGCCCAGGCCTCAGTGACAGGCCCAGCAGTCCCCAGGGTGGCAGCTGTCACCGAATCCAGCATCTTTCCCCTCACCCCTCCTGGGCCCAAGCACAGGAGAAACTGCAGTACATTAGAGCTGCAGGGCTCCAGCAGGTGAGCCAGAGAGTGTACCTCTACTGTGTTCCGGGGCCCACACTGCCTCTTACATAAGCTCTGAGTTAAAAATACGCTGGGAGTTCTGGTTCGCCTGCTCTGCTGGGGGGCAGGCCCCACACCCACACAGCCAGGGAAACTGCCCCATGACAAGGAGCTGGCACGTGGTGGTTCCGCCTCCATGGCTGCTCCCAAGCCTTGAGCCACTGGGGATCTGAGTGGCCCAGCCTCGGGCGTTTCCCGGGCCTTCCTCTCAGCAGCCAGGAGGCAGGTTTCTGACTGTTCCCAAATCCCTGACCAGTTCAGCCCCAGCTGCACTCTGCCCTCCTCCCTGTCCTGCTGCACAGGTTGCCACAGCGGACTCCACATGCCCGGTGCTCCACAAGCCTCAGTCCCGATCCTCCTTGTGCCTCTACCTCCATTGTCCCATTATTTCCTTGGAACTCAGGCTCTGAGCTCTGCAGTCATGTGCACGCAAATTCTTTGCCGTGCTGCGATGCCCGCTGCTGCCCTGGCCGAACCCTGTAAGAGGGACACAGTGACTTTAGATATCCATGCAACTGCATTTTCGGCACCAGCTTCCTGTTCTGTCCTTCCTGACGTGGAGCCCACTGTCCCCGTGTGGACTGAGGGGTGAATGGGACAAAATCTGCTGCAGGCCTCTCGATGGCAGTGGGGAAGCAGGAGGTAGCTCTGACCTTGGTGGCGTGATTCGAAGTTGGCTGGCAGAAATGACCCTGTCAAGGGCTGTGGCATTACAGGAGGGGGTGCAGCATAGTGGCGAGGGGTCGTGGACTGAGGCAAGGCTGGGAAGGGGCTTTGGGAGGAGGACAGAAGGGGTGTCCAGTCCTGGCCTTGATCATGGCCAGTGCTGGGCAGCAGATGGCTTTGAAACTGTCCTGTGGTCCTTCCTGTGGGCAGCCACACACTCCTGCTCCCCAGGAACCAGAGGCCCCTCCTCTCAGGCCCCTGTGTAGCCCTTTAAGACCAGGATGTCCCCGCCTCGGGCCTGGCCCCACATGTGCTGTGGCTCAGTCTCCCCCTTTCCCTTCCTCCCCCTCCCTCTTGGCTGCCCCCTTCCTTTTGTTGCAGTGCTGAGAACTGAACCCAGGGCCTTCGCGTTGGGCCACATCCCCAGCCCTTTCCTTTTGTCTTGATACAGGGTCTTGCTAAATTGTCCTGGCTGGCCTCAAACTTGAGATCTCCCTGCCTCAGCCCCCCACTCCCCACCCCGCCCCATTTTGGGATATTGGATCATTGTACCTAGTAGCTCTTTCTCTCCCATGAGGCCCCAAGCTGCTCTGAGCCAGGCCTGCTGGGAATCCCTGTCTCCTGGAACTCAGCTGCAGGTTGCAGATGAGGAAACTGAGGCTTGACAGATGGGAGTCCAGGCATGGAGATCCAGAACCATCCTGACCCGAAAGGAGGGGGCTGACCTGGCTGGGGGGGGCCTCAGTCTCCCCACCTGTCAGATGGGGATGGGGAGCACACTGAAGTGAGCTCCGCTGAGCACCTGCTGTATACCAGGCCACCTCAGTCTGCTGCTGGCAGAGGCCAGCAACCTACAAGGGAGGACGTGAGGACATCATGGCCCATGGCGACTGTGGCGCTGAGTAACACCAGGGCCCCAGCCCCTGGGCTTGGTGAGGGGCAGGGTTATCTCTGGGTGCTGGAGTCGGGGGCTGGCACACTCGATACCCTGAGGCCTGGGGACAGACGGCCTCTCCCTGGCTGGGACAGGCTGGGGCTTGTGGCAGCTCCCGTGGGCCTGATTTATTGGCAGCGGCATGGCAGCCCGAGGGAGCCACCGTTCCAGGGTGTGCTGGGTGAGTCGGAGGGGGGGATGAGTTCGGTCATGCTTGGTTGTCAAGTACTAAAGCACAATGTTCTTTCTTCAGAATATTGCCTGTGGATACAGACTGCAGGTGGCTTCAGCCTCTCTGAGCCCCAGGTGCTTCTGCCAAAGTGGGGAGAAGGGTCAGCAGCATGCTGGGCTTGCTGGGGTGGAATTAGATAACACATGAGGATGTTGGTTTCAAGACTGGCGTGACCTTGTGCAATCCAGCCCGAGTCGGGAGCGCCGTCCCAGGACCGGGGTGCAGCTTAGGAGGGGCCATGACTTGGGAGGAGACAGCTCAGGCCATTTGGCCCTTGGTGTCTGTGTGCGTCACCCAGCAAACCCTGCGTCCTGGAGTTCAGGCCCCTTTCACCTTCTGGCTGCTTTCTGCCACAGAGCATGGGGACTGGACCTGGTCTTGTCCAGGCTTCTGCCTGCTGGGCCTCTGCTTTCTCAGTGGTGAGTGGGTACAGGCGTTGCTATCTGTGTGGCTCCTTGAGGCGATGTGTGTAACGCTTTCAGAATCTCTCTTTGCTAGATCCTATCCCCAACCCTGAATTAGATTTTGCAGTGCTTGGAATAAAACTCCTTTTGGGGCTTTCAGCAAGTGAGTGTTTCTGGGAGCCAGACATGCATGGGCTCATGTATGGGGGCTCTGCGTTGGGATCACTGGAATCCATGGCCTGCTGGGTGCTGAGCAACCCTGCACTCAATGCCTCCAGTTTCCAAGGCCCCTGCTCCCAGGAGTCCCTGGCTGTGGCTTCACCACTGCCAACCGGCTCTACCACCCTGTGCCTCAGCTTCCCTGTCTGTGGAAGGGGGCAGAGACGCTGATGTCATGAGCAGGAAGTGCCCCTCAGTTCCCAGAAAGGGGGGCTTTGGGGCTTCTAGGTGGCTGCAGGGACCCTTGGCCTCCAGACCATCCAGATCCTGTGAGGCAACCTCGCTGGTCCAGGGTGTGACATGGCCGCAAGGGGCATGATGGCTCCACTCTACCCACCAGACAGCTGAGGCTCAGGGAGGACACACAGCTGGGAGCGGTGACTCTGTGCTCTGGTCCCAGTGACACTGCGCTGGCATAGCCATCTGCTCCAGGCTGTGCCTAGCGCATTGCGGGTCCTCCCTAAGGGCTTATGAATGAACGAGTAAATGAAGGTCAGGAGGAAGTGGGGCTCCCTCCCCCCCAGCTCTGGGTCTGCCCAGCATGTGGGTCCCAAAGCCCCTGGTGGAGGGTCCCAACGTCATGGACTCTGGCCTGGCCTCGGCTCCCGGAGGGCCGCAGGTGGGCAGGGCACTGCTGGGCTCGCTGTGTGCAAGGCGGGCGAGTGTGAGTCTAGTATCTGGGTGTGCTCCCTCTGTGGAAGCTTGGCCCCCGGCCCCAGTTTCATTTCTAATGAGGTGGAAATTCACCTTCAGCCCACTTTGAAACGGCCCTTTCTGGCCGTGTGAACTCTGATGGATTACCTGCCCTCTCTGAAAAAGGAAAATAATAAAATAACCAGTGGGCCCTTGGCAGCCAGTCCTCCGAAATGACTGCTCCATTCCTTTCCTGCCTCATAACTCCCACTTCTTGTGCTTGTCTGGCCCAGTTCACACTCAGGTATGAATGTTTGTCAGGCCCCTTCCCCCTCAAGTGCATCAGACACAGACATTGCTGTGATGCATGGTGTTTCTGGGTCTGTGTGCTGAGCGGGAAGGGAATCCAGGGGCTCTTTATAGAGGAGGAATAGATTCCCCCACACCAGTCCTCAGCACCCATCACCTGGCCGCTGGGGCTGGGGCTTGGTGCCGCTCTGGTTAGGGCATTCAGACTCTGACTTCACTGCCGAGCACCTCGCTCTGTGCTGAGAGCCTTGTGCACACGAGTGGCCTGGTCAACTGGTGCCCTGGACTGGTCGCTGTGTGCCTGGCAGACACTTCCACTGCCAGGGCAGGGAATCTGACTTGGGTCCCTTTGTGGGGCTGGCACTTGAGTCCCCACCCTCAGGTCAGAGCTGTGTGACTCCAGCGGTCTCTGGGCCGCAGACTCCTGCTCCCTGAAACAGGATGAGAAGGCTAAGCCCAGAGGATGGGAGGGAATAAAAGCCAGAAGCAGGTGCCCCTGGGCTCCTCCCTTCCCGTGCTTTACCCTCCAGACCCCTCTCCGGAGTCTCAGCCCCTGCACAGTTAGGAGTGCAGAATCTCCAGGGGCAGAGTGCTGGGACAGGAGGGACCAGAAATGGGGAACCACAGCCCTCAAACCTCCGCCTGCCCCTCCCAGTGCCGGCCTGGGTGCCCCCTTCCATCCTGCCTGCTCCCCTGGGCACGATACCACATCTTTTCTCCTGTGCAACCTGGGGCAGCTCATTTTCCCTCCTGGCTCTCAGTTTTTTCTTAGCTACAGAGGAGTAGCTTGGCACTTTTAAGGAAGTTCCCAGGACATGGTAGCTAGCCCCTCAGCAAACATCTATCTGCAAGATAATAAGAAAATGAGCTGTGTTCTAGACATGTACAGTCTGTGCCTCCACACTTTCACTGGATCCGGTGAACTCCTACACACCCTTTGAGGCCCAGTTTAGACACCCCTCTTCCTGGAAGACTTCTTAAGTTACCTCATGTCCAGTCAATCTTTTGGAAATGCTAGACCATCAGAAATGGCTGAATCCTGTCTATCCTGCCCAACTCTCCTTCTTTCCAAGGGAGAAACTGAGACCCAGTGAGCAGGAGGGATTGTGTTGGCTGAGGCCTCCCAGCCAACATCTCCAGAGCCTTGCTGGACCATCTGTGTAGCCAGGAAAAGGGAGCGTGGCGCCACCTCTGCTCCCCTGCATCCTCTGCTCCCATCCTCCTCCTCTCTGTCCTCACCAAGGCCCCTCAGAGCCAAACCTGCCGCTAACGCTTCTCTTCCTTTTTTCTCTGCAGCCCTTGACCTCCCGGCCAGCAAGGCCTCGGCCACCCAGCCCGGCAGCCACTTGCAGTGCCTGTCCGTCCACTGCACCGATGACGTGGGCGACGCCAAGGCCCGTGCCTCGGTGCCCGCCTGGCGGTCCCTGCACTCCGACATCTCCAACAGATTCGGGACCTTCGTGGCTGCCCTGACTTGAATCGACAAGGAAGGGCCCTCGCCCCACAGCCCCTCCCTCTCCTCCCCCTCCCCTCCCCTCCTCCTGCCCCCACCCCGCTGTTAATTTGAAAGGGCCACTATTGCTGAGTGGATGATTTTCTTTTCTTTTCTTTCTTTCTTGTTTTCTTTTCTTTGGTCTAGATTGGTACCTGCTTAGTGGCACATGGACCGGAAAGGGTTAATTTAAAGGGGTGGGGAAAAAAACCTCAAAGTTTTTTTTTAAGAAACTGCCACAGTATGTTACCAGTGTTAACCCTCCGCAGTTAGCAAACTTTTGCTGAAGCCTTTTTCCTGCTAGAGACTCCCCCGTTTTTCTGTCATCTTGGCATACACTTTTAGATGACCTCTTTCTTTGTTTTATTATCACGCTGCTTGTGTGTCCAAGTATTTCATAATAAGAAAAGAATTGCTTCCCTTTTTTATTCTCTTTTATTCTTTTTCCTTTTCAGCACCCTGCCCTCACCCTTTCTTTACTTTTCCCCTTCCTCTTTGCTTTGTTCACTTCTTATGAGAATGGTAACCCTGGAGAATAGTAGTTCTGGACTATTGCCGGGTGAAAGTCAGATTGTCATCACGATATTATATATTGACATCCAAATGTCATCAGTCAGACAGGAGCCAAACAATTAATACCCCTCTTAAGTATTCTGCCTGTGATTTTGTTTTGTCTATTCCTTAAGGAAATGAGAGAGAGAGAGAGAGAGAGAGAGAGAGAGAGGGAGAGAGGGTTTTCTTTTTGACAAACAGAGTCTGGGCCTAGGCTGGGGCTCCATTCTGTCCCTGCCATGGAAACACCCAGGCTGGGAGGGAGGCAGGAGGTGGGATGCCGGATGGGAGGGCTCCTCTCCTCCTTTTGGGCCTCTCTCCCTCCTTTGCTCCCTCCACAGGGCTCCAGTTCTGCCTTTGCAGGCTCTGGTCAGCCAGAGGATGGACCCTTCCAGCTCATGAGGCCTTAGGCTCTGTTGTGTTCACTGGCTCTGGGTGCCCAAGGGGGAGGAAGCGGCCCTTCTCAGCCTTTGCTATTTCCTGGCCCTGCATTCCAGGGAAGAAGGGGGCTGGGGGAGCCCCCCCCCTTCTCTCATCCCCTCCCTAGCCCAATCCTGGGAGGGGTGAGGCTCCCAGCTCAGCCTGCAGCACCCCCTTCCTCACGTTTTCTTTGCAGACTCCTGGAGACCTAGAGGAGGGAGAAAGAGAATACAACTAATGGTTTTGATTCCTGGATCTTTTACTTTTAATCCTGAAAGTCCCCCCTTCGGTTTGATTTCACCTCATTTTAAAACTAGCGCCATGTCCCCTGTCTCACGAGGAAGCAGAGATAAGCGTGGTCCCTGGAGGCCCAGTGTGGGCAGGGATGGGCACCTCAGGGTGCCGGCGATGTCCACGCAAAAGGCATTTGTGACTTGTGGGGGGGGTGGAGGCGTGTAGCTTCCTGGGTGGGCCAGATGAGAAGTGACAGACATCACTTCATCCAGATCAGAGACTCTTCACATTATATTTCAGTTTTAGTTACCGAGCACGACTCAGTAACTGCTGCATTTTGAGCCATCCCTCTCTCCCAGGTCCCCAGAGTTTACAGATCCAGCATTTTTTTTTTAGAAAGTGACCTGAAGGATTGGGGCTCACTGCGCAACACCCATATTGTTTATTTCAAAGAACTTTTCAGCAAAGAGAGAGCCGCGTCCAGAACACCCTCGCTCTTCTCTCTCCCTCTCCCACTCTTTCCTTGGCTGGCCCTTTTGGCTGAGGTCTGAGTTGCCTGTGGTTCTTGCTGGGCAGACTGGCCAGGGGCAGACCCCGACTGCAGAGGGCAGACGGAGCAGGTGGCATTCAGGTAACAGCAAGAAGGTTCGAGCTGTCACAGTCTCTGTGACCTGCTACCACGGGCATGGGGAGGGACGGATAGGCTTCCCCCTGCATGCGCTGTGGGAGAATAGGCCAGATTCTGGGCAAAGCTCCACCCCCCATTCTGCTATGTACAGCTGTTTGAGAGTTTCATCCTTTCCCTTTTTAAACAGGAATGATTTCTCCTTAATTGCTTAAGGCCGGGGAGCAAAGCGTCTTAACTTCTGTCTTTGACTTTCCCAGCATTGAATCCATCAGCATTTGGCCATGAGCTCAAAATCTTGGAAACCCCTGAAGTTTTAAACATTCTCGCTCCCCACGACCCCAGAATGGAACAGCTTTTAAAATAGCCTTAAGCAAAAGGATGTAATTTCATTAAATTTGGTTTAATGGAAAGAATAAAAGCAAATGTGAAACACACCCAACGCACGAGACCCCGAACACTGGTAATCGGTACTGCATAGCGAACTCTTCGGGAACGAAACTAAAATGTTGTTGCACATGTAAAATATGAAAACTTAACTCTGCTGTGTGTTAGGCAATCCTGTCATCTTTTTTGACTCTTAAAAGAAATTCATTTCTGAAATGCTTGGTTGGAAGACTGTGACAATAGCTCATGAAATTGAGTGTTATTTTTTCTTTCTTTTTTAAAAAAATATGTAAAGTGCAGTCTTCCTTATTCATGCATATTGTATATACCTGTATATGTTTTCCTGAGCAGCTAAATAACAATAAATATGACGTTAATGGTGACTGTGGTACATTTGTGGGTGGGGCTTTGCTCCCCCCCCATCTCCTCCCTTTTTTTCCTTAGGGTGCTTCTCATTCCCTGGGTTATGGAGGTGCAGGTCTGGATGCTGGAGTGCGTGTGTGTGTGTATGTGTGTGTGCACTGTTCTAAGTTAGGCCACTCCAGTGTTTGTCTCCATTGACACTTGTCACTTTGGGTGTGATAATTCTTTCTCTTGGTGGGCTGGGAGCTGACTGTCCTCACAGCATCCCTGGCTTCTGCCCATGAGCTCTCAGTAGCACCCCAACCCCACTGTGATGACCAAAAAGGTCTCCAGCATTTCTCCATGTCCCTTGGGGGACAAGACTGCCTGGGGCAAGAGCCTCTGGTCTCTGAGAGCATGGGAGGGAGGGGACAGGGTGACTGCGTGGTGTGGCAGTTACTCCTCTGGCTCTGGCCCACAGCTTTGTAACTTCTTGCAAGTTATGCAGGTTCTCAACTCTGCTTTGTCCTCATCTGTGAAGTGGGTGCAACTCATTGAGTTGTCACAGTGACAGTGCATGTGGACGTAACGTGCGGGAAGGGCCCCAGATGTGTCAACCTTTAGCATCAGGATCGCCACTGGGGCATCCAAGAGGATTCAGGTGACGCCCCGGGCTGGACACTGCTTCCCCCACTTAACAGCCATGATCCCAGCCAGGTCACACGCTTTAACCCCAGACCCCATTTCCTTGTTTCTAATGTGGCCTGGGGGTGCGACTCAGTGGTAGAGTGCTTGCCTCACATGCATGAGGCCTGAGGTTCGTCCCCTGGTGCAGACACACGAGGAGCCACCTTTCCCACAGCAGTGTCACCTTGGCTTCACCTTGGCACATGCTGCCGCAGGCACAGAACCTTCTCTGCCCCTCCCTTTCACACCTTAATGCTCCTCCGTGTTTCTCAAAGTGTGGTCTGCAGGACAGTGGCAGCAGAAACACCCAGGAGGTTTTTGAGCACCAGATTTCTGGCCTCGAATCAGATCCTGTGAATGCTTACTTTATACATAATCACAACAGGTGCCGTCACCTTCTTTCAGAGTCCACAGCAGATTGGAGAGCTGCTGCAGGTGGGTTCCCTGGCAATTTTTGTTTTATTTTATTTTGCTTTTTTTGAGGCGGAGGCTCACTATGTAGCCTAGGCTGACCTTGAACTCACAATCCTCCTGTCTCAGCCTCCTGAGTGCTGAGATGACAGGTGTGCGGCACCACGCCAGCTCCCCCATGCCAATCTGAAGTGGGGATATGAGCAGAGTGAGAGCTGAACTGTAGCCGTTCAGTGTGGAGGCAAATGGCTTGCAGACTTCCGAGTGTGGCTCTGCTGTGGCTGTGACCCCACCCAGAAGCACCCCCTAATAGCCCATGCACAGAAGCTCCTAGACTGACACCGAGTTGGGGAGCAAGCTTAGCAATGCCCAGCAGTTCTGCATCTCAGGAGCAAGGGTACCAGTGGAAAGTCATTCCCACAGCTATTCTGCTGTTGGCTCCGGAACCCAAGTGGAGAGATGGCTGGGGTTGCTCTGTCTCGGGGGCAGGCGGTGACCCTGTCTGAGCCTTAGTTTCCTTGGTGGAGGAGTGGGCACAAGAGTGTGACCACCCCACAGAAGTGCCCATGGACGCATTGGAGTTTAGTGCCAGGTACGGCAGGGAGCAGTGGGAGGTTTGCCTCCCTGGGACAGCTCTGAGACTTGGTCCCACTCCTCAACAGGGACCGAGAACACATGCAATGGCAGGGAATGCAAACTTTTTTATTCAGCTCAACAAACAAATGCACTCAGCTCCTGCTATGTGTTTGCCTGAAGAGCTATGTAATAGCACTGCTGGGAGCTGAGACAGACTCTTGGCCCTTTCTCACTAAGATCCTTTCATCTTGTTGCTCAGGCAGCCCGTCTGGGGCAGAATGGTCCCATTCTTCAGATGAGAACAGCCTTGGGGAGCTGAGGGACTCATGGATGTAAGCTTAGGACCCGGCCTTGGGCCTGGTGGTCACTAACATTGCAGGTCACCCTGCCCAAGAATATTCCCAATCAAGAAGCAAAGTCATGCCATGTTAGTTCAAATTAGCAGAGTCACAGATGCACACAGATTCAGGGATCCAAAGAAGAATCCCAGATGAAGAGGACAACAAACTGCTGTGGGAACAACATGCTGTGAAGCAGAGGCACATTTTGAGCCTTTGTTTGGACTTTGAGTTTTGAAGGATGAATAGGAGTTTTTTGGACCCTCATAGTAGGCCACTCAAAATCTGGAGATGCAGGTGGCTTACGGTGACATTAATCTTGGGTAATATTGTGCTATAGTGTAGTTGCTCCCATTGGCAAGAGTGCCACTCCCAAAAGGAGACACGCCATTTGACATATGAATCATCAAACTCCCAACCTGACTTGTATCCACAGATCAACCTTCTGATTGAGGCTAGCCTTTCCATGCACTTCTGCCTGCAGGGACTCAAGGAGCTACTTTGACAGCTTTTGGTGTATCCAGGTCTCAGAAAACTGTGCATTAGCTTCTGGTTATAGTTTGACATCTTGTTTATCTTGACTACATGAAGAAAACTAATTGGTTACATGAACTTAAAAAAATATTCCCAATCTAGAACAAGTACTTGGAGAAGGTGGATAAATAAATTGACAGTTAAACATCAGGGGAATATGCCTAATAACCCACTGTTCAACAAGGGGTAAATGTTACTTATGGGAAAGGCTTCTTTCAGCAAGTCATGTCTAGGTAGGGTTTTGATGGATGAATAAGAGTTTATCCTATTCATACAAGCATATAAAATGATGCTAATTTTTCAGAAGGTTCATTGATTTCTTTCTTTCAATTTTTAAAGTTTTCTTGACATAATCACATAGTCATCAGAATATAAGATTTTAAGGATAAACCCTCTGTATTCACCTTAATTTGGAGAAGCTTAAAAATCTCTTTAAACCTTGAAGGACTCCTGAACAATGTGACAACAGAATATGTTCATGTTCGGGACCCAAGGGAGGAGGAAAGATGGAAGGATGATGGTACTGGGTGTGGGCATTTGGGAGACTTTGGGCTGATGTGAGAGGAATGGATGAGTGAGTGAATGAATTCCCAGAGGGCCTAAGAACCAAAGGGACCAGGCTGCCACATCACTGGGGACAGGTGGGGGACATGTGACGTGGGTGCAGGGACACGGCCCAGCAGCTGGCTGGCGCACCTCACAGGCTGGACCTTTTCTCAGATGGACAGAGGAACACCATCTCCATGTCTCCCCATCCCATCACAGCGTGGTGGTCTCTTCTGTTCACCAGTGTTGACAGTCCTGGGGCACAAGGGCTGGGGACCCTGGCCCAGGTCACAATGGAAGCTGGGCTATGAACCTTGCTTGGTGGCAAAAGGTTGGAGCTGTAGGAGGGGGTTGGCCTGCTCACCTCACGCACGACATCCAGGATACGTCACTAATGTATGGAGGGTGGATGGCAGGTGAGCTCCATTTCTGCAGCTCCAGAAGAAGCCATGCTCTGCAGAAGATTCTAGAATGAATATGGCAGGTGATGTCAACTGTATCCTGGAAAGCTGCTGCTTCGGGCCCCGGTTTTACTTTCTGTGAAATGAGGTGGCAACACAATGGTTTCTGAGGTGACGAGGATGTGGTGGGCCAAGGTCCCACTGAATGTGAACATCTGCGACAGTCTGCCCTCGAGTGCAGGTTCTCAGAAGCCACCTTCTGTAACCCAGTTGCAGTTAAGGCACTTGGAGCAGGCAAGGCCTTGGTGGAAGGTGGGTTGGCCTTTAGGAGAGGAAGGTGGAGATAGGAATGGAGAAGTTGGGATGTCACTTTGTTTCATGGAAGTCTGTTTAGGATCCTTACAGTCTCTCTAGTCTCACCTGGCTATGTGGGGGACTTTGGGAGTTGGGGCTCTGGCTGGGATACCCTACAGGCTCCTGGGTAGACAGGTAGGGGTTCACAGGCTGGCATTGGGGCCCAGGGCCTCATGCCTTTGGACCTCAGATTCCTCACCTGCTTGTGGGGAGGAAGGTCATGGTAGTGATGAGGGGATGCTTGGTGACTGCTCCCCATTTGTATGGTCAGGAATCACAGATTCCTGTGAGCGTCTGCCCGTGCTAGGCTCAGAGAAGATGGGGGCAGGTGATGCAGGCACACGGGAGCCCACTACATGTCTCTCCCGTGCTGTCTGACAGGGTCATCACCAGCCACAAGTAGCTTTTGAGTGCTTGAGATGAGTCCAGTCCAAATCAGAATGTTTTGTAAGTTTAAAATGCACACCAGCATTTGAAGACCTAGATGGAAAAAAGGAGTATACAGTATCTCACTCATTAAAATTTTACATATTTATCACACATTGAAATAACATTTGGATATGGATTTAATATGCTAACAGAAATATCTTCCTTAATTAAAATGTCCTGCATTAGTTTTCTATTGCTGCTCTCTCAGGCCATTTTCTGTCACTATAACAAAAAAACCTGAGCTGGATACATAATAAAGTAAAGAGGTTTATAGAGCTCTCGGTTTTGGAGGCCAAAATTAAGGGGCGAAGGCTCCACCTATTCAGTCTCTGGTGAGGGCCTCAGGACCATCACAACACCATGGGTGGCCTTCAGTGGGAATGTTCATGGGGGTGCATCACAGGGTGGCAGAGGAAGTGAGAGAAAGATCTGAGGAAGCCAAACTCACTTCATGACCTCCTGCTCTCATGGTAACTAATCCAGGCACAGGAATGGAATCTACTCTCAAGAGAGCTAATCCAGTCACTTGAAAAAGGCCTTACTCCATCGGGAAGGCCAGGTCCCTGGTGACCCTGAATGTCCTGTGCGGCCCCACCACCTGAGACGGTTCCATGGAGTGTGAAGTCTCAGCACAAGCTTTGGTGGGGACAGACTCTCCGCAAACCCCAGGAGGGGCGGAGCATCCCTGCATGCACAGGGCCTCTGAACTACAGCTGTCTGGGGTTTCAGTTCCTGTGGTTCTAGACCCGATGTGAAGGGGTTCTCTGCCCAGGGGCACAGGCTGTGGCCCAGGGGTTGGGAGGCTGTGATGGAGAATAATCTGCTTCCCAGCTCATTCAGGTTGTTGCAGAATTTGCTGCCCTGGGCTTCTGTGGTTGAGGGTCTTGTTTCTTGCTGGCAAGGCTGGGAGTGTGCTCATTTCCCAGAAGGCCTTGATGTTCCTGCTGGGCGTCCTGGGGCAGTTCACAGCATGGCCGTTCACTCTCCCGCAGGTGGGTAGGGACCTCTCGCTCCTGTCTGCTAAGAGGGAGCCTTGAAGGACATGACATAATCAGGGGTGACACCCATCATCTTTGCCACAGGCTTGGGATTAGAGGAATTCACAGCTCCACCCCTGCTTATCGGGAGGGGAGGTACCAGGATGTGAGTCACCAGGTCACCCAGGCTGTGCTTGCCCACACACACGACTACTCAAACATTTGAATTTTTGTCATACACAGCCTAATTCTACTGGACGGCACTAGTCCAGAGACTAGGGAATGCACGTGAAGGGTTACCCAGCCTTGAGCGAGGAGGATCAGAGTGGTCAAGAGAGTGGGCTTTGGGTGACTGCTGGGTGTCCTTGGGAAAATCACGACACCTCTCTGAATGCCAGTTCCCTTAGCTATAAGCTGCAGGTATCACTTATCCCTTGAGAGAACCAGAGAGGTTATGACTGTAAAGTGTTTCTCACCTACAGCCTAGCACTCGGTAGGTGCTCAATGAATGTAAGTCTTACAACTGTTACACATTGATGTTTCAACCTGGAAAGGGCAGGCAAGCTGATTGACCTGTAACTTGGCTCTGCTGCTTGTTGCTATGGGGCTAAGGGACTAAACATCTCAGGGCTGTCGTTTCCCTATCTATGAAAGGAAGCCTGTGATCTCCATAAATCACTGCCATTGGCTCCACTGTTTGGGAGAAGGAAGGTGGTGAGGAGCCCAGGGGGGCCATGGCCCCAGACCATGAACAAGGGAAGGATGCCCAGCCACAAGGGTGGGAAACGCAAAGGAGGTCACCCAAGCAGGTGGCAGTCTCAGTGTACCCATTGCCCCATGGGAGGGGATGGCAGAGGAGTCAGGTGACCTGGTCTTTAGAGAGATGCAGGAGGGGCAGAGAAGGACTCCCTATGGCTCAGCATGGAGGACTCTCAGTGGTGAGGGAGACGCCCAGCCTTTGCCCCACGCTGGGCTGATCTGACCCGGAAGCGAGTGGGAGAAGTATTGCATTCTGCCATACAACACAACACATCTTAGGCCATTTTCTGTGCTATAATCGAATGTTACAGTCTGGGATATCTGTGGAGAAAAGAAACTTATTTCTTGTTGCTCTGCAGGTAAGGAGTCCAAGGTCAAAGGGTCACATCTGGTGAGGCCTTGCTGTGTCAGTACATGGCCAAGTGCTTCCGGGATGAGACAGAACAAGCAGGCCAGCTGGATCTCTTCCTGTTCTTATGAAGTCCTCACAGGGTCACAGACTCTTGACTCATCTAACCTTTGTCATCACCCAAAGGCTGCACCTCCAAATACCAGCAACATGCAACTTTGGAGATTAAGAGCAAATCCCTAAACAATCACACAGTGTAATAGGGTGCACTTATAACAGCCTGATGAGGTACCCCAGAACCTTTGGAAGAGTATTTTTATTGAGACAGAATTTATATCAGTGTGACATAAAATCCACCATTTAATGATTTTAAATGTCGGGAACTTTTAGTATATCCACAGTGCTGTGCAACCATCATTACCATCCGATTCCAGAACATCCTCATGATCCTAGAAAGAAACCATTTACTCATTAGCAATCACTTCTCATTCTCCTACCCTTCTCTCAGTCTTAGGCAACCACCGATCTCTCCGGGTTTCTCTGCCCTGGACACATCATAGACATAGGATCTCCTGATATGTGGCCTTTTGTGCCTGGCTTCTTTCACCTGGCACAAAGATTTTGAAGTTCACCCACACTGTAACATGTACCAGTGTCCCTCCTTTTTCATGGCTATTTCCTTTACAGTGGAAGAGGACACTATCCCACTGTACAGGTCCACCGCAATTGGTTTACTCATTCTTTCATTCATTCATTCACTGATGGCCAGTTCGGTGGTTTTACTTTTCACCTATTGTGAATGCTGCTGTTGAGACAAAAGAAGTGTCTGACTCCCCCCTTTTCCTGTGTCAGGTAGAGAGGAATGTGGCCAACAGATGTCATACCTCCCCTTCATTTCCCTTTGCTTCCTCACATACCCTGAGGAGGGACTGGGACAGCTTGCCTCAGTGTCCCCCTGTGACCCCTAAGGTAACTTCATGACTGCTCTCCAGGCTGACAGAAGTGCAGCTCAGTGTAAGCCTTGGTCTCCTCCCCGGCTCCTGCCACTGCTCCCACCTCTTTGAAGAAGTGGAGAGAAATCACCCCTAATGTGGCAAATATCAGGGAAAGATCCAGGCTCATTATTAACATCCCCAACCTACTCAAACCCCAGTATCTGTGATTAATACAGATAATTCTACTGAAGATTCCCAAGTTTGATTCTTGTCATTTTTGGCAGAGATGGGACAGCTGGTTTCATGACAGTTGTGACTATACTGGACACCTCACACCCACTCTGGGAGGTGTCTGCTCTGACCATGTCAGGCGCAAATTTGAACTAGGCAACAGAGCTGAATTTGGACCAAACAGTAGGCTCAGATCAAAAGGCTTGAGTTTAGACAAATTTGGACCAATCAATAGGCTAAAATTGAGACCAATCAAAGGCTCAAATTTGGACCAACCAGCAGGCTAGAATTTGGACCAATCACAGCCCTGCAGCTTTTATACAAGAAACACTCCTTTCGGGGTGGGGATTTAGCTCAGTGGTTTCGCCGCCTACTGCGTGAGCACAAGAACCCGAGTTTGATCCCCAGTACCAAAAAAAACAAACAAACAAAGAAAAAAGAACCATTCCTTTTGTGCTTGGGGTGTTGATTTAGAAGAGCTCCTTCTGGTATATTGACCTTTTTGTATATTGACTTGCTGTAGAAATATGTATATATATATATATATATATATATATATTTCTGTATATTGACTTGCTATAGCAGTATCTGTTCAAATTAAAGCCTCAGTCTAGTGGCCCTGTGAATCTGCTTGATTTATTTCTTGGATAATGTGGGCTCTGAAGATCCTGTAAACCTACTCAGGAGTAGTATGGACAGAGTGGCCACTTTAAAAAAAAAGTGCTCTTATCCCTCAAAAGCCTTAGAGACCAGTAGCCCATGACAATCAGTGGCAGAGACCACCCACCTGCAGAGTTTACTGGTGATGTCAGCAGCAGAGACCTGCAGTCAGCCATGTTGACCAATGGTGTCCAGGATTAACTAGTGTTGATCAGTAGCATCAGGGTCCAGAGCTGTAACACTAGAGGTTGCAGGCCACTGACACTGAAAGCCCAGAGCTGCTAGCAGAGGTGCATTTTGCCAATTCATACTTTCTATCTGAATTGAGCAAAGAACCCACCACTGACTGGTGATATTTGGTGCTCACAAAACCCAGCTCATGAATGACAAGCAGCTGCCTGAACCTTTGCATCAGTGTCAGCCACAGCTGGTAAGGCCCTTCCCTTGCTGTCCTCTGCTGTATGGCCTTCCCCACCTGAGCCATGATACCTCCCATCCTTGTTGCCTCTGTCTTCTGTCCTATAGCTGGCATCTATTTCTGTCTCTGACTTCTTTGTCTTGTGAGACATCTTTCTCTTCTGTTTCCTGGTTAAGGATTCCTGGTGTTTCAAAAGGGCTCTCCCCTCAGGTATCCAATTGGGATTAGTTGGTTTCAAAATTGTGCATTTCGAACTATTAATTTGGAATTGTGCCTTCTGGGGAATTGATCTGCTGATCTTGTAGGGCAATTCCTTGTAGCACTTGAAATTAAAATTTGGCTGGAATTAATCTGAAATTGACTGTAGTTTGAAAATAATCTGGCTTTTGGTGTACATTAGACACACTCCATAGGTGTATGCCAAGATAGCTGCTGAAAGGATAGAATAAGACGACCAACAGTATTTTGCCACTGCAGGTAGATATCCACAGTAGAGTAGGTTGGGGCCATTGTGGGCTGGCTTGATCACCTGGAGTTAATTAAGTTAAAGAGGTTGAATGTGTGTAGTCCTCAAGGTAGTTTTGGTGCATATGCTTCAGGACACTGGCTTTATTGATTTGTTGGTTCAGGCAAGCATTGGTCCTTTTCTTGTTGGAACTGTTATTTTTGGAGGGGGTGGCATAAGTTCCTCAGCCTTCCTTGTGTTTAATTTATACTCTCTATGCTGTATTGTTATTGTGTCTGTGAGGCTTATTTATGATTGCTATTCTTTGGGTTGTTTACTTCTCTGGGAAAATATTGGTGGCTCCAAGGTTTATTTGTTGTGCTGACTATTATTGTAGTCTATTGTTGTTATCTTTGTTGTGATTCTTTCTGGTGCTGTTATCTTTATTAGGAGTATTAAGGGCATGTTGTGCAAACGAGTTTTTCCTTTTCGGTGTTTGGTTGCTGTAGCTCTCTTATCCTAGGTAGTAGCTCAAAGGTAGTGAGTCCAGGGTTTTTGTACTTATCCCTTCTAGCTGGTAGAGGTCATACCAAATGTGGGAGCCATAGAGTATTCCAAAGAACTCTGTACTAGGATACCTCTAACCAACTGGGGCAAATTTAAGAGGGATGGTGTAAGGAAAAAGAGGCTCATCTTCTGCAATGTAGTTTGGTCTCAGTATAAATTGGGAGAACAAAAATGCTGGCCAAAGAATGGGTCTCCAAATTATAACATCATTCTCCAGCTAGAGCTGTTCTGTAAAGGAGAGGGAAGTGTGAGATATCCCCAGGCTGCTGTGAAGGTCTATCAGGACCTCAGACTTGAAACTCTTGTTGGGTTTGTGTGTCTGCAGTTTCTAAACCACCTAGGTCCACAGAAGCTGACACAGACATCCCAAAAGAACCATGCTTCCCAAAAATACCTTGCTGGTGAATTTCAACCCCCTCATACCCAGTATGGCGCCTATAGCATCTGATGTGCAGCTACCAACTTTGCTCCTGAGCCTCCCAGTCCTTTTCCCCTACAACTACTTCTTCTTCCTTATCCAAGACAGAGACCTCTTTACCTCTACCTCCACCAATACCTGGCCCATCAACCCCATCTTCCTTGTATTGAGGGTAGGAAATAAACTAGTACTCCATTTTACTCAAGGGAATATGCTCCCTTATGAGAAGTGTCAGGAGGGGATGGTGGAGTTATTAGAGTCCACATTCCTTTCTCAGTGACAAATGTGGCTCAGTGTAAAGAAAGGTTTGGTAGTTTTTAATGAGAATCCTGATAAAGGATGAATTTACTAAGATGTGTGTAACTTTTATTCTGACTTAGAGGGACGTGATTGCAGTGTTAACCCACAGCTATACTTTTAAAGAGAAAGAGTTTATTCTTTAAAAAGCTGCTGAAGTAGCTGATAGTTTGGCAGTTAACACTCAGGACCACAGTGTCTAGAGGCCTGGGAAATATGCAGTGACCTGTTCAGACTGTAAGTGGGATCCTGAAATCCTTGTCCATAGGTAGACAATAGGGCATTTTGTAACTTGGATTTTGGAAGGAATGGGAAGGTGTCTGGTAAGCCTTTTGATTTTGACAGGGTCGAAGGGGTAACACAAGAAAGGGAGGAAAATCCTGCTGCATTCTTCATTCACTTGTTGGAGGCCTTCCAGAAGTATACTAATACCAAACCAGAGTCAGCAGAAGGGAAAGCCCTAAAGGCCATGCATTTTTTTTCCCATTAAATTTATTGATACATTTTCAGTATAAAATACGGTTACATTCATCATTGGGATCTTGTACCATTACATGAGTATCTTGGTTCTTATTTTTTTCCCCTTCCCTTGCCCTCCCTTCACCCCCTCCACCCTTCCCTATTTCCAAAGACCTTGTTTCCATTTTTTTTTCCTTTTATATTTTTTCCTTTCTCTTTTTTCCCTTCTCCTACCCCTCACAATTCCCCTGCTCTTTTAGACCTTTTCTTCCTGTTACACAATATCAGTTATACATTTTTTAAATTCTGTAAAATCTGTGGTAATGTCTCCTAGGACATACACTTTATTCTGCCCCAGATATTGAAATAAAGATATAAAGGTTTGGGGCAGGACCCCAAAGCCATTGTCAACCTTGATGGAGGAAGCCTTCGAAGTTTATAATAACCAAGACTGACAGAAGAGGCAAAGGAGGATAAGAGGAGAGAGCAAAAGACACAGCTTTTGGCTGCTTTAATTCAACCTTCACCTCAGGACAACTCCCATAACCCTTAGACATTTACTCAGCAAGGGTTGGGTAGAAACCAGCATGCGTACTGTTGAAAGGAGAATATCTCAGCCAACCTAGGAAGGGTTATCCAGGCAGTAGTGCATTTCAAGCCCAGGATTGGACATATCTCCTTGATAGGAAGAGTCTACACCTGAACTGCGGTGGTCCAGGGATCTTCCAGGCTCCACCACCACCAAAGACACCACCATCACCCTGTAGGAGCCTGGGGTAACCACTGGCATCGCAGGTAAAGAAAAATAGCATTTTTCTTTTGGACTCTAGGTCATTTGTTGCAAAAACTCTGCCTAGAAATGTCTTGTTTGTTCGGCTTATGCAATGTATGGGTCAGCGAGCACTGTAGCCCTTACTTTGAGCCCCTAATTACCTGAGTTCTAGCACATCAGTTGAAGGGGTACATGGAGGTACTCCAGAGCCCTGTTGGGGATGTTTGGTTTTTGGCCTCATGTTGATGCCTGGGTTTGTGTGACATCTTTTTTCCAAGTGGCTAGATGCAGTGGAACTGGGATGATCTGATTAGCTAAGAGCAGTAGCTACAACTTCCCTCCTGGTGGGAAAAGCTAAGTCATTCTTCAACCAAACATTGGAAGTACACACCCCTCACCAGGTTCAAGCTGTCTTAAAGGCAAAAGACATCTGTGGATGGCCAGAGGCCAACTGTTACAACATTAGGCTCTTCTGCTGGGAGGTGTGCCATACTCTAAATGCATCCCCTTCCCATTGCAGGGGATAGTCAAGTCACACATTATTGGTGTGTATAAAAACAGTTCAGGATTGCTTTTTTTTTGGTAGCAGATATTGGACTCTGGACCTTGTGCTTGCAAGGCAGGCAGAGTGCCACTGAGCTAAATCCCTGGCCCAGTTCAGGAAGAAACATTTTTATTTTGTTGGAGAAAAGTGATTTTGTCTAGACTTAGGGTTTTGTGGAGATTGTATCAGGGCTTAGACTTAGGGAAGGAAGTGAGATGTAAAGAAAGCTGGAAATGAAGGGAGAATATTTTTGGATAGGAAAGAATTTTGTATGATGAGATTTTACCCTCAAAACTAGAAGGTCAAAGTAAGTTGCAGAATGCTTGCAAGGAGTGAATGTATAAAGGGGAATTTGTTGTATAGTGTAGTGGGCTATAATATGCAGCTCAAAGGGGAGCCTAACCAGGGGAGCCAGCGAGGTTCTGGGAGGTGATTGTGGGCCACCCTCTGGAGCAGTGACCCCCGTGCTCTGATTGGAAAGATGGAGAGGCTCAGACTTGGGAATTTCAAGATCCCCTCAGGGTGTTCCTGTAACCCAGTCTGTCAGGCATTCTACCATTTTATTCCTAAGTTTCATCTTGATGGAGTTGGAGGTCATCTCTCCTTGCCATCATGACTTCAACTACTGGCACAGTATCACTTTATCTAAATTGCATGGAATCTTTGTACTCACTGGCTGGGCCCATGGATGGGCTCTAGGTGGCTAGGCCAGAATTGCTTCCCTGCTGTAGACACACTCTCCCAAGGGCACCATGCAACACATTGTACATACAGTTTAAGCAACATTGAAATGCAGTTTCAGATGGGACGCCCTGTTTAGCTGAGCTCCAAATCATGGCACCACACACTAGGGTACACATTGCTTTGATGTCACCATTTGTCATGTCAATCTCATTTTTTTTTTTGAACAAAAATACCAGTGCTTGTTAAGCTAGTTAATGAAAAAAAACCCCTCAAAATTCCTATGTGTGTACTGATTAGAAAAGAATCATGTAGATAGTTTTGTTGGCACATCTACATGGTATGTTTCCTTGTGGCATACATACATATGGAGAGAAAACAAGGACCAAAATGGATTCAGTCATGGGGAGTCCATCTTCCTCCATCTTTGCTAACCTGGAGGAAAGAGGATGCAGGTCTAACTTCAGAGTTGGGAAGACAAAGGTTCTAGCACTGAGCTAGAAGGAAGGGAGTCTGGTCTATTCTGAGGAAGGGGCTGGAATGGAATAACAAATGCTGGCAAGGTTATGGGAAAAAGGAAGCCTACATTGGTTGGGAATGCAAAGTAGTACAACCATTAGGGAAATTAGCATGGAGATTTCTCAGAACAATTAAAATATAAAATCCCAAAAGAGCTAAAATCATCATATTACAGTGATAGCCATGTCTATAGCAGCACAACCCATAAGAGCTAAACTTGGAAGTGACCTGCATGTCCATTAACAGATGAATGGATAAAGAAAGTCTGGTGTTTATACATAACGGAGTACTACTCTGCTATAAAGAAGGATACATTTGAGTCATTTGTAGGAAAATGGATGCACCTTGAGGCTACAATGTTAAGTTAAATGAATCAGACACACAAGCTTAAATATCACGTAATTTCTCTTATATGAGAAACCCAAAGTATAAATAAATTAAAGGGAAAAATAAAAGATAATAGGAAACAGATCTTTTGCAAATGGGAAGAGGACCAAGAAGTTGAGAGAGAGAGGGGAGGGGAAGGGGATGTAGAAAGAATTGAGATGTGTTGTGAACCCGCACAACTGCCCATGGTGAATGTAATCATTATGTACTGCAAACATGTGCTAAAAAACAAAAGCATAGCAGGCATTTATAAGTGCCTGCCCACACTGCTGCAGTGGGGTGGTCCGTGCATGCAGAGGGTGAGCTGTGTGTGTAATGGGTAGTACCATGGGCAGCTTTAGTTGTAAGGCAAAGGAGGCAGGAAAGAAAGGAAGAGATGCATTAAAAGGTTTTCTGGTACCTTTGAGTTTGCTGGGCTCCTCTGGGTTTTTGGCAGTGAGGTAACTACTTGAATTGATCTGTGCAAACTCTTCCTTATGAAGCTCAAAGGGGAGAAGAAACCTAAACCCTAAAGAATCCACAAGGGCCCAGAGGGATTTCTCAGGAGTCACTTAAGAGGGCAGAAGACCCTATGGGAAGGCCCAGGCCCCGAGACTGTTATCCATGGCCAGGACCAGCATTGTTTTCCACTTGGTGCTCTGACTCTCATCTGATGTACTGCACAAAGTCTTTCCAGGGGAGGGAAGGAGTCATGGATCAGATCCTTGCACAAAAACTCACTATGGAAAACTCCAGGGGGAACAGGGAGTGAAACAACCATAAAAAATGCAACCAACAAGTCAGAGCAACCTCGCAGACCTGGTACCACTCTTCCAGGTAATTCTTCAAGAAGCACAAACCCAACAGAAGGCCCGGATTTTACCCAGCAGCCACAGAAAAGTCTGGCAGTCCATCTCCATGAGCAGAGGTGGATGGGGCTCACGCATTCATTTCCTGACAGATATGATCCTTCTTGCTGGACGTTGTCCTCACCATCCTCAATTTACTACCTGTTTTGTTAAGTTGAACAAGAGAGGAATGTAGGATGGTCTTTTGTCTTTCTCCCCATCTGACTGTTTTCAAATCCAAAACACCATTATGGGGAAAAGCATTAATAACTTATGCCATATTTACTGACCCTCTGTTAGATCACTGAAACTGAATAGAAAAAACATAAAAACATGTACATAAACACTTAAACTTACCCAATTCCATATCAACACAATTTATGTTAAAAATGTCTAGAACCCCCCAAAATTTCCCCCTAAGTATAAAGACAGCTGTTTAAAGAAAAGGAAATACGGCGTATTGGGTTTTAAACCAAGTATAAATATACTAAGTCACCTGTCATGTCAAACAGCTGGTTCTGCGCTCCCTTCCACAGGGTACAGAATGGTATTTTATTTTAAGTCCTTTAAACAAATACATATGGCTGACTCAAAAATGTAAGTTTCCGATCCAAAGAAAACTATATTTTTGCATAATATTTCTATATTTTCTCTCTTACTCTGGAAACTAGAACACACACACACACACACATACACACACACACACATTATTGACTTTTTAAAAGTAGACACGAGCCTCAGGGTGCTATGAAGTCTTTTGGGAGCAGGGATGGTAAAATGGCCTCCAAGGCTCGGTGTTGGCTTCCTTCTTTAAATGATCAGAGATAGTGAAAGACTTGACAGAATTAAATCTTCCAGTGCAGTTAATAAATATATATGTGAACACCTAACACCTTGGGTGAGCTGGGGTTTTTCTTTCCCCTTGTGAGTATTTAAGACAGAGGAAAGATTGCTGAAGCATGTAACCTTTACAAAACCCAAATCAAGTTGTTTTCTATTTTCTCCGGTGATGGATTATGTCGTAATGGGACATGTAGGAATTGTCATTTCTCTACTCTTCCTACTTAGGATAGCTCAGGTGCAAGGAGTGAGGGAGGAGGGACCCAGAAGAAAAAGCTGGAGTAGACAGGTTCAGGTGGCCTTCTTCTCACAGATGAACATGTGGCAGTTTCTTTAAAAATGACAACCAATATCCCCAAGGAGCAAAGTCCACTATTACCTACCTGGAGTCTGCCTGGGTCCTGAAGACTCAGACTCAGATCAAAGCGGCCAAAGCATTCCATAGTTCCCTCCATGAAAGCATTCAGAAGACCCAGAACCTAAATTGTTACAAACCCCAACTCAAGTTTAAGTCGAAATCCCCGTAGGTCTGTGCTCATGCTTCTTCATGGTCAGGTGGGGACGTCTCACACACTTGGGAACTGCTGCCACGGCAGTGAAAAGTCCCATCATCACCTTACAGATGGGACAGATGAGAAGGGAACTAGGGAAGCAGAGCTGGGGCTCAGAGGATGAAAGTTCACACTGATGGCTCCAGGATTTGGAGAGAGCTGTCCAAATGGGTGGCAACCATTTCCACTTGGTTGCAGTCCACGGAATTGCTTTTCATTAGCTTGTGGATGACTGCATCATCCAACAGGAGCACTCTAGTCCCAGTCATAAGAACCTTTTCAAGATCTCCTTCCTCTTGCTCATGCAAGAATAATATTTCTGGCACATCCTCACCTATGGTGAATTCAGGGTGGGTCATGACGTTGTACACGGAGTTTAGTTTCTGGGGTTTCTGAATGCTTTCATGGGGGAACCTACAGAATGCTTTGGTCACTTTGATCTGAATCTGGGTATGGTTCAGGCCCCAGAACCAGAGGATCTAGCCTTGGCACAGCTGCATCTCAGCATGGTCAATCTCATCCAGCCCCTAGGCATCCTTGTTGATTTCTCTTTAGTAATGCCATGCTCAGCCTCCTTCAGGAGCTTGGAAGAGTGAGTCAGAGACTGGGTCCAGATTGTCACAGAGCTGATCTGACCCCACAAAGGTTCTCCAATCGTGTTGCAGAGACATCACAATCACCAGGACAGGCTGACCCTAGTGCAGCTAAGAGCTTACCCCCAAATCCCACAGTGAGAAACTGGCTGATGAATGTGCCTACAACTACAGAGCAGAGGATGGGATTGTGATAGATGCCCACAAAGATGTTCTTCTCTCCTGGATCTTTTGGGAGTTGGTTTCATTGAAGACCTGCACCCGCCTGAAGTTGTTGCAAAATGTGTTATGGCATTGGCTGGATGGTGGATGAAGAGGCCCTTTCCTCTCACTATCAGTATCAAAGAACTTCTCACCAGCAAAAACAAGGATAAAGGTGACAGTGAACTGACAGCCTGCATAGCCCAAGATGTTCACCATAATATGTTAGATCAGAAGCTTATTTCAGCCATAGAGGTGATGCTTTAACAAGTATCTGTAGGGGGCTCTGGGGCCAGGGTCAGCCAAGCAAAGTGTTCCTGATTAGATAGACTCACATCTGCACAGCATGCAATGGGGAATCCTGAGTGATACAGGCTCCAATGAGGACCATGATCATGGCCACCATGCTGACGGTGAGCTGGAACTGCAGGAACTTGGAGATGCTGTTATAGATGTTTCTTCACCACAGGAGTGCCTTCACAATGCTGGTGAAGTTGTCATCTGCTCAGATGACACCTGGTACCTCCTTCGCTATATCTGTGCCTGCAGTACCCATGGCAAAACCAACATCTGCCTTCTTCAGAGCAGGGCCATCTTTTGTGGCCTCACCAGAGACAGCTCCTACCTGTCCCTGCTCTCCAACAGTGATGTCAGTGATGTCTTTCACCAGCGTGTGCCGGCCAGTGGGGGAAGAGGGCGCCAGCACCAGAAGCTTAGGCCACATCTCATCCAGCTTCTCTTGCTCTACATTGCCCTTCTCACTGTGGATAGTCTGTTGAATTCTTTGCCTTCTAAGCACAAGAAGTCATCTCTAGGTTTCTGAATGCCACATTTGGTGGTGAGGGTCCAGCCTGGGTTGACATTGTCACCGGTCACCTCTCTAACAGTGTCAGCTCCTTTGTATTTGGCAGTGGCTCTCCATACCTCTGGGTGCACATGCTCTTCAGTACCCACCACTGTGAAACAGGTCAGCTCAGTGAGGGTCTCACTCTCATTGTTCCACGAAGGGTCTGTGTCATCAAAATCTCAGTAAGTTATGCAGTTAGTTTGAAGTCCCTTACATCACATGGGCTCCACAAAAATGCGTACCATGTCATCTCTGTTCTTGTTCTTCTTCTTCTTTTTTTTTTTTGTACTGAAAATGCTTTACTCATGATTAAACAGCTCCATGATTCAGCCAGTCGGGTCAGGGACCCAGGCCAGTGTCCGCACTGCCAGCCTGCAGCCCCTCCTCAGTGCAGTTTCTGTGTGGCTCACAGTGCCGGGGCCCAGCACTGCTCCACAGCCAGGGGCACTGCGTGTCACCGGGTGACAGCGAAGGCATTGTCGAAGATGTGGGAGTAGTGCTCCTCGAAGTGCACTTCCAGGCCCTCAGTGATGAAAGCCGCCAAGTCTTGGAAGTCCTTGTTCTCAGCTGGGAGGATGATACAGGTCACGCCCGCACACTTGGCTGTGATTGTCTTCTCCCGGATGCCGCCCGTGGGCAGGATCTTGCCCATGAGGGATACCTCGCCTGTCATGGCCAGGTCCTGCCATATGGGCTGGTCCAGGGCTAGGGACAGCTGGGCCATGATGATGGTGCAGCTGGCACTGGGCCTGTCCTTGGAAGTGGCAACCTCTGGCACATGCAGGTGGATGTGTGAGGTCACCAGGCAGGCGTTGGTGGGGTCGAGCTGCATCAGGAAGGCCCTGGTGAAGATGTAGGCGATGTGCATTCTCCTTCATCACGTCCCTCAGCTGCCCGGTCACACCCCTCACCTCCAGTGAGCCGTTCTGTTCTTGTTCTTGTATGGCACTGCCTCCACACTTGTGCAAAACGATGTTTCAGGTGCCTTTACTGGGCATGCAGAAGCCCCTGCTAGGCTGCCTGAGGCCTGTGTTCATGGACTTGTACAGAGCTGAAGAAATACGTCTTATGGAGCTTCTCCTCCAGTGCCTCAATGTGCGTGTGTTGTGTGGCCATCTCCTTCTCCACAGGCAAAATCTTGGAGTTAATAGCACTGTTGATAGAAATGTCATTGACAGTAAGGTCCAGGACCCTGGGCAGGAACACCTCAGGGCTTGGGATCTGATGGTAGCAGGTGCTCTGATGTAAGCTTGTACCATTGTCATCAGTTCATGGTCAGCCTGCCCATCTTGTCAGAGCAGATGGCAGTGTGAGTGCCATTGTCTCACAAGCATCCAAGTGCCACACCAGGTTGTCATCTTTCATAATTTTTCCACAGAATAGGCCATGAGATGGTGACTGCCAGTGGCAGCCCCTCGGGCTCAGCTACCACCAGTACAGTGACACTGATGAGGAAGAACTTGACAAACTACTGAATATAGCTGGGAGTACACTCAAGTAGCCATGGTCAGCATTGTATCATGAAATTGTCAGTTACAAAATACAGAATCAAGACAGTGGACACAATCGGTCCCTGCTCCTTCATGGGCACCTTGGCTATTGCCTTCTCTTTTTCCTCATTGTTGATCCCCTGCTGGCTATTGAGTGGCTGGATTTCCAAGGCCACTCCATTCTGGGTCTTTGCTTTGTTTTGATTTTCAGGGACTCTCTGTGTTCTACCTTTCTTCTTCTCCTCCTGACCCTCACTGGACCCTAAGAGAGTAAAGATGACTCCCATCTGGGAATAGACACCCACAGTAGTCACCACCATCTGGGGAGAACCTTCCATCACGTGGGTTTGTGAGAACAACGCCGGTCTTTGTCCAAGGACTTCTTGATGTGGTCTGACTTCCCTGTCAGAGCTCTCAGTAGCCTTTGGATCATTCCCCTGGATCAGAATCCCACTTGCAGGCATCAGGACACCATATTTGATTTGGGCAATATTCCCCACCACAATCTCAGCCACAGGGAGTTGGATGTGCTGATTGCTGTGGATAAAGGAGAATTTTTGCTCCTGTCCAGTGGCTCTGCAGCCCCTAGAATTGCTTCTCTTTGTTTGCTCCAGTCACTGAAGGCAATCACTAACACCATAATGATTACTGAGAGCATGATGGCACCCCAGCCAGTTCTTGCCTCAGGTTTGACTTCTGGGAAACTCATGACTAGACCATTGAATTTGTTATTTTCCCCAGGGGGAAACAGAAGGATAGGACGAGGGAGATGATGGCCTCCATCTCCAGGATGATGAGGGTGACATTTTGGAGGGCTTCTCACAGTAAATCTAAGAAGGTTTTGAGGAGGGGATCAAGTTATGGCCAAAAATGAGACTACGTTCTTCAGATCAGCAGGGTTCCCAGAAAGACCTGCTACAGGCGAGGCATTCAGTCTACTGCAGAGATTCTGTGTCCCTCCATAGTGGATGTTGATCTGGATCACTCCATAAGTTGAATGCAGCTCCATGAGCTTCTGCAGGTCCATTAATGTGCAGCCAGAGTTCCCTTCATGCCTTTCCACTGTTGAACTGGCCCACAAGGAATGTCTTGGTGGGTTAGCCATTTTACCTGTAATCACCAACCCTTCAACCTGAGAAAATGTGGAATTTACCCTCAATCAATGTGTCTTGCCTTCTTGTCCCTGCTTTTTCTTGTTTCTTTATTCTCTGGGGACCCGGTTAGGAAATACATTGACTATATCCCATGCAATAAGCTTTGGAGTAGCAACCCCAACCTATACCTTTTCTTCTGTGTGAAGCCTGGTGGTGAGAGGAGGAAGAAGACAGGGGAACTGAGTAGAAGACAGACTTTGTGTCACAATGATTGATGTTCCCTGGGTGGTGATGGAAGTGGTTGACCAGGGTAAGTAGGTTCCTAGCTTAGGCTGACTTGCCCAGATGAAGGCGTTACCATGGAGGGAAGCTTAGCAACAGCCAGCACCTGTAGAGGTAGAGTAGCAGCAGGAGGACGAGCAGGGCTCCCTGGATACTGACAAAAACTGAATCTCTCTGCAGAAAAGGTCGAGGTTCCTCCAAGTGGGACTATTCCTCTGGGTTTCCATGAATGAGGAAGAATGGGGGTAACTACCCACTGGTTCCCCCAATGTGGCAACCAATATAGCGATGCTGGCTTTGAGGTTTTGCCTTTCCAACTTCACAGAGGAGTAGGCTGGGTTTCCTCCCAGGGCTCTTCCAATGAGAAGGATCTTCCAGGTGAAAATGGGTGCGGAGGACTGGGCTGATGTGTCTGATGTGGTCTCTCCGAACAGATGGCTCCCCAGCAAGTTTGTGCCCCCTGTGACCACTCCCGGCTTTGGACTGTCTCAATAACGGAACTTTCTTAAGAAAACACTTCAGGGGCCGGGGATTTAGCTCAGTGGTTCTGCTGCCTGCCTTGCAAGCTGAAGGATCCGAGTTTGATCCCCAGTACCCCCCCCCCAAAAAAAAGAAAACACTTGTCATGGCCATGGCTCCAGCTCCCCGGGGAGATGTGTAGGAGGAGAAAGAGGAGGAGCAGGAGCTGAGTGGAGGCGGGGCTTGGTGCCAGGCCAGGCTGTTCCGGTGTCCTACCACGAAGTATCTTGTCATATGCTTATGTGCTGTCTGTGTATTTTCTTTGATAAATTTATTAGTTATTTGCCTAATTTTTGGTTAGATCATCTTTTTATTATTAAGTGGTAAGTGTCGTGTGTGGAAATGATTTCTCTTGGTTGCAAATATTTTCTCTCCAGCTATGGCTTCTCTGCATGGTGACATCTGAAGAGCAAATATATTAAAATTTCAAGATGTCCATTTAGCCAAGTTTTCTTTTTCTTCCTGGGGTGCTGGGGAGAGAACCCAGGGCCTTGTGCTCTGTCGTTGAGCTACATCCCAGCCCTCTGATTTCTTTTGTTTGTGTGTATATTCTCCAGGGTTCTTCTAGTAGCTTTGTGTTTTGAAACTTAGCTCTTATGTTTAGCTCAGTGAAACATTTTGATCCGGGTTTGTGTATGGCATGAGGCAGAGTTAAGAGTTCTCTGTTTCTGTCATATTCACTGTCCCAGGACCATTTGTTGAAGAGATCTTCTCCCTCCCTTGCATCCCTTGGTTGCCTTGTTGAAAGTAATTTCACAGTGAACCTAGGGGTCTATTTCTGGACTCTCTTCTACTGACCTACAGTCATGTGGTGCATACTGATGTTTAGGTAAAGGATGGGCCACTTATACTGTGGTGACCGCATTAGATTACATTGCCTGATGACGTAGCTGTCCCAGTGAGCGTAAGCACACTCTAAGATGTTGGCACGATGCCGGAATGGCCTCATGATGCATTTTGTACAATACATCCCTGTTAAGTGACGCATGGCTATTATTTGTCCATCCTTCTGCCACATGGATAGACTTAAACTGAGGTCACATTGGAATTTCCTATGCTCTCTCTGGAGACCAGACAAAAAAGGGATGGAATGTTGAAGAAGGGTACCATTGTCCCCCATCGTCTTAAACTAAACCCCTAGAAAGCATAGTGATGTCAGCACTGCCCATGGTCGGCCCCTGACTGAGACCTTTCTCTGCATGAGGCTCCTTCCCTGTCAGAGGCTGAGCATGGCCCAGATGGGGCCCTTTTGTTCTCCCTGCCCTTCTCCATGCCCTGCATGCAGTAAGTGCTGGATCAATGGTCTGCTCCAGAGCAGGCTGGGTTGGCTCAATTCTCCCGCCCCTCTGCCTGCTGTTTGATCATCAGGAAGGAGAAGCAGCTAGGATGGAGAGAGGCAGGAGACTTTCATGCCCCTTTCCCCCTGCTCCTGGGTAGTGCCAGGGCCGAGGGTCCAGGCCAGGGGGCTCCCCTGGAGGCCTCTGCCGCCCTGCAGGGAAACAGGCCTCCTGCAGCCCTGCCTTTCTGTCAGCACAGAACCCTCTAGGTCTGGAAGTGGTGGGGAGGGTGCTAGGGGTCTGCAAGGAATTACCTGATCAGCACCAATGTGTTCTGGGGCTGTGGCCTTTGTCCCCAGATCATAGCCCTTCTGGACAGGCTGGAGGAGTCTCTCTGACCCCAGGGAAATTCCACCCCCAGGAGCACATTCTTTTCAGCAGAGCCTCTGGAGCCCCTGCTGGAGCCCTTACCCCTCCATGCCTTTGTCCCAAGGAGGGATGTCAGGAGCTTTGAGCCCCTTGGAGGACAAAGGACTCATTGAGGAGCCAGGCCAGGCGGAGGGGGAGGAGAAGGGATAGAGTGACTGACAAGAGTTGACAGGGCAGGAGCCCTTGGTGTCGGGTTCAAATCCTGCTTCTGCCATACAAACAAGCACTCTTGCCTGGGGGAGCCTCGGACTACCCATCTATAGGATGGATGCGGTAGGAGGAGAAGGAGAAGACCAGTACTGTGCTCCCAGTGGCTGATGATTACTGCTATTTGTAATGCACAGGGTTAATATGATAGAAGTATGGAGACTGCCAACTCACACAGGAAACTCCTGCGGCCAGCTGTGTTCCCAAATCGAGTCTTTAGGACCATGGGCCAGGCAGGGTGCCGATTGCGTGCTCAGTGACACCCTGGGGGGTTGCAATCAAATACCACAGCTTGCTGGAATATGCATAGTAAGTGGGATAAAGACCTGTGGGCATGGAAGTTTGAGCATTTTGTTTTTAGAGCCATTCTGAGGTTTGAGATTGCATGTAAGAGAGAGTGACCCTTTCCTGCTAAATGAGCCAGTGTATCCACACACAACACCGTGTTTTATAGATTCTTCCTTATATTGCATATATGAGTGGGATGGTGAGGGGCTTCTGGGATGTAGCTCAATGGTCAAGTCCTTGCCTAGCATATGTGAGGCCCTGGGTTCCATCCCCAGCACCTCAAAATAAATAAAATAAGCAGAAATAAAAGGGTCACAGTGGCCCCAGCCCCCATCTAGATCCTGGACTTGACCCTCTGGACTTCTGGGGCAGGCGGTGACCCCAGGTTGGCAGAAGTGCCAGACCCCAGACACCTTGCCCTGGTGACTGCAGAGCCCTTGCCGTAGGGAGGGAGGCAATGCAGCCAGTCCAGCCTCGGGTGTGGGTGAGGGACAGGGTGTGGGCTGATACATGGAAAATTCTACTAACCCTCTCCACTGTAGTTCACCATAGGATAAGGAAAGATGAGCCAGGTGTGGTGGCACACACCTGTAATCTCAGCTACTCAAGAGGCTGAGGCAGGAGAATTGTGAGCTTGATCCTAGCTTGGGAAAATTAGTGAGACTTTGTCTCAAAGGTTTGGGGATGTGGCTAAGTGGTAGAGGGCTCTGCTAGCATGTGCGAGGCCTGGGGTTCCATCTCCCATATTGGAATAAAGTCACCCAGCATGTAGAAAAGTGACTAAGAGGATGGGAGGGGTGTAGGGAGTGGAGGAGGATAGATAGAGGCAGGTTGGATTTGATCAGTGCATGCCATGTAGGGGTGCAAAAATATCACACGGAACTCTATTAATATGCACCACTAATGTGTGTTAATAAAATGGTTTTAAAAAGACAGCGGATTTGATAAGGCTCCTTGGTTGTTTGTGTTTCTCAGAAGGTCACTGCATTCTTGGCGCATTTGAAATCAGTTTGGACAGAAAGCAGAGTCTCAAGGGGCTGTCACTGCTCTCACTTCGCTAATCTTCGCTACCACCTGCTTCTCCACGAAGACCGTGAGTGCTGTGACTCTGCGTACTTTGAATCTGGAATCTGGATCTTTCCAGGGCTAGCTCTGTGTGGTACATTTGTTTCCTTGATGCCGGACAGCGGCAGAAGCCACAGCTCCTAGTTGGCCCCACAGTCACAAGGGGTCCGCGACTGGAGAGTGAGTGAAACCCTCACTCTCCGGAGTGTGGAGCTGAGTGCTGGGCTGGGTGGTGTCTCTGTTACTCTCTTCCTGAGACATAATACTCGACACCACGGCTTGAAGGAGAAGAGATTTATTTGGGCTCACCATTCATAGTCAGCTGGTTCCAGGGCAGGGCAGCATGGCAGAGAGGCATCGCAGAGGAGAAACTGCTCATGGCATGAAGGCGAGAAGCAGAGAGGGAGACAGAGAAAAGAGGAACGAAAAGAGATAACCCCTTCTAGGGCGCACCCCAGTGACCCACCTCCTTCGACCAGGCTCCACCTCCCGAGAGCACAGGAAACTGTAAACTCATCAGTGGACTAATCCACTGGTGGGTATCTTGGCCCCATGATCCACCTAAGAGCCCATGAGGACCAAACTCGGGTCCTTGTACTTTCGAGGCAGGTGGTGGAACCACTGAGCTAAATCCCTGGCCCTTCGGTGTGCTTCTGACTCCTGGTAGTTTCAACTTATGATGCTGGCTGTGGTCCAGAGGTACTGTTTCCCTTACAGGTGGGGAAACTGAGGCCTGGAGAGGAACACATATCCAGCTGAGACCAAAGATGACCACCTCCATTGCAGCACCTCCATTTTCTTATGACAGGACCAAAGAAGAGAACTGACTCATGAGCTTAGTTGCCTACTTCCTGCCTTTCAAGAATTTGCTTATTTATTCATTCAACAAGTGTTCTTTGGCCATCTGCTGTGTGGGGAGCAAGGAGGCCCTGATCCCAGCCTGGGAGGAACTTCCGGTTTGGTGGATGGGGCCCTTACGCCCACCGACTGGAAACTTCCAGACCCCAAGACCAGAGGCCACAACAGTGACTGCTCCTTAAGTGGCCCGAGGGTGGACGGGAGAGAGTGGCAGTGCCTGGCTGAGGTGTCCTAGGAGAGAGCTGCGAATTTGCTGAGGGTTCAGCATCCTGGGGGCTGGGGTTCAGGGAGAAGGTGCCCTCCTGGAACCTTGGGAAGGAGAGACCATGACAAAGATGGAGCTGGAGCAGAGCCCCCAAGGCTGTGTGGCTCCAAGCTTTGTTCCTATCCGGGCCAGTTTTCCAGGCCATTTGAAGTTTATCTGTTGGCCCTGAATCACTAGGCCATGCAGCTGCAGGCCGGCATGGTCACTTCTTCCTGTGGTTTCTGCCTCCATTACCTTCCATCCTGCCTGTGAACTTCTACTCATCCTTCAGAACCCCTTTCAAATGGGCCTTTCTTTGTTTCTTCAAACATGCAAACTAGGAATATTCCACATTTCCGCTCTACAAATATTTGAGCACCTCCATGTTCGAGCATCATGCTAGGTCCTAGGAAACACTGATGAGTACACTGACTTGGTTGCTTCTGTTGACAGATAAACATTATCATCTGTATAAAAATAGTTATGAAAGACATGAACTACATGCTTTAATAAAAAATAATGAGGTACACTGAGTGATCAGAGAAGTCTTTTGAAAAGGTGAGATTGGAAGGCACCGTCTAGCAGAGGATCTGGCAAGTGCAAAGGCCCCGTGGCAGGGAGCACTTAGTATGTGCCTGGAATAATGTGACTGCAGCAGAAGCCAAGAAGTTCAGGTGGTGAGCTAGTGCAAGCTTCCTCAGGGGTGGTATTTCAAGGCACAGAGGGCACAAAGTCTCTGCTTTTTTCTGGGGTAGAGGGGTCAGATCAAATCCTCATGGTGTCCCTGGGTACAGCCTGATCCCCAGAAGGTGTGCAGCAGAAGAGGTGTGAAGTGACCAGCAGGCAGGGGTCAGTGGCTCCGGAAGGGGCTGGGGCCTTGCCCCTTGCTGGCACCCCTGGGACTCCCTCCCCCAGGCACATGGGGCAGCTGGCTGGGGTGCCGTGAGGGGTGCTGAGTAAGGACCGACCTGGAGGGGCTGGGGCAGCGCCACATTGTTTGCATTTTTTCTACAGTCATTGTTGTCAAAGGTTCTAGTCAGATGCTGTTCTACCAGGAGCCTGGAGGGAGGACATGGGCACTGGCTGGGCCCTCCAGCTTTGAGCCTCCTGGGGAACCCAGCTGCCCCCAACCCCCACCCCCCCGCCAACAGGCCCCCTAGGGCTGGCTCTTGTGGAGGAGGAGGAGTGGCCAGGCATGTGCAATCTGCCTCTGCAGTGGCTTCCACCACCTGTGCCTGGCTCAGTGCTCAGAAAGCACCAATCAGTCTCCACAAGACCCCGCTGGGGACACTGAGGCCCTGTACTTTCAGTCCTCTGGGAACTTGCAGGGTAGCTCCTCTGTTTCTGATGGAGCACAGATCTGCCAGATGCACAGCCTCTGTCCCCTTGCTTAGGGAAGGAAGGGCTCCCAGAGGTCCTTGAGCACAACCAACCATTGTGTAGCACAGGAAACTCAGTCTTCAAATAGGCAGGAAGGGTAGGGTGGGATCTGAGCTGGAATGTCTGCATTGGAGGAGGAGAAGTGATGTAACTTCAGCCTTACAAAAGGGGAATCCCAGCTAGGCATGGTGGTGCACGCCAGTGATCCCAGCACTCTGGGAGGCTGAGACAGGAGGATTGCTGTTTCCAACCCAGCCTGGGGAACTTAGTGAGACCCTGGCTTAAAATAAAAAATAAAAAAGGCTGGAGATGTAGCTCAGTGTGAAGCCTCTAGGTTCAGTGTCCAGTTAACCACCCTCCTTCCCACACAGCAAGCATGGGGCTTGTCCTGCTTAGAGAGGGTGATTGGGTAATGCCATGTGTCTAGATTGGGTAAGTAAAATTGCCAGGGTGTCCCGAAGTCTCGGGTGTGTTCCCTCACTGGAACATGAGATAGATACTTTTGAATTCCCCAGTGAGACAGCTGTTTTCTTCCAGTTCCTCTGCGGGCGTGGGGAGAGACTCCTGGGGGTGCTAATGTGTCTCTAACACCTCTCTCCTCTCTTGTGCATGTCTCTTTTTAGCAAATCCCTAGCCTCCCACAGGTGATGTGTTTGTTCAGCTGTAATGTGGTCACAGTTCTGTTAAGTAGGGGCCACTGAGTGAGCCCACAGGGTCACTGGGAGTGTGACAGGCAACAAGGAGAACACCCCGGTGTATAGTCCTGGAGACACAGGTAAGTGTGACACATTTAGTACAAAGAGGAACCATTAGCTGTGACTGGGGCTGGAGGATGTGGGTGATAAGCGGAGAGGGGCTCAAGGGGCAGGGCCCCAGTGCCCCACAGAAGGAGCTGGCCCTTGGGGTTCAGTCAGGGGGACTGGCTTAGACCAGGAGCAAGGGTTTGGGGGTGAGACCAGAGTGGGCAGTGAAGAGATGCTACCTACGTTTCAGGCTAAGTGATAGTGACCTGCAGGCAGATGGAGGCAGCAGTGGGGCCGAAGAACTAGGTTTTTCCCAATGGGGATGATGGTGTTGGAAAAGACGATAGCAGTCATTGTGTTGATGATGGTGGTGGGGGTGGTAGAGGTAGTGAAGATGATAGAAATGATGAGAATGATGGATGCTGGTGGTGGTGGTGGTGGTGGTGATGGTGAGGATGATAATGAGAACAGCGGTCATGGTGGTGATACTGCTGCTAATGGTAACAGTGACGGCGATGATGGTAACAATATAATCAACTCACATTTACTTTCCTGTTTCCCATCTCATTATTTTTAGACTACTTTTCCATGGGATGGACACCATTTTAATCCCCATTTTTCAGATGAGGAGACTGAGGTTATGCATGGGCACCCAGCTAAAGAAAGAGTAGGGATGGGGTGCCAGGCTGCCTGCCTCCCTCTTGCAGCTAGTGCTGGCAGAAGCTGTACCCAGCTTCCTCTAGGCCCAGGGCACTGGGAGGTCAGGGTCTCCCCCTCCCCAGCCTTTGTCCTCCTTTCACCCTGTGGGCTAAGCCTTCGAAGGCTCTGGTCACACTCGGAGCTGGGGGCCCTGTCATCCTGTTGGCATTGGCAGCTGTGCTCTGCCAAGAGGGAGGGGAAGTCTTTCCACAGCCCACAGCTCTTTTGTGCCAAGGTCTGGCCAGAGTGAGGTGAGTGCAGAAGAATTCAGAGCATATGGATCCAATTTCTCTTAGAATATACAGCAAGCAGTGCTGGATAAAGGCGGGCTGCCTCTGGGACTGAGAATAGTGGGCGACAGCCTCCACTATGTCCAACAGCTCCAAGGCTCAGCCTAGTGGTCTGGCAGAGCTGGGCAGTGACAACGTAGCCAGGAGTGAGCAACCAGATGCCATGGCTGGAAGCTGAGCATGCCAGGGACACGTAGATGGGGACCTCAGCCAGGCTGTGCAAGGGGCTGAACAGGGCTGCCCACATACAATAATCCTTTCAGGAGACCCAGCAACACACAACATTGGGAGTGAAATCTGTTTTAAAAATTATTATATTTTAAAATTGTCCTGCTGTGTTTGCTGAGTGAGTTCTTGACCTTGACTTTGTTGAGCAATGAGAGTCTAATCTGTTAAATGGCCCAGCAGATCTAGAGTGGTTGTACAGAGTTCCAAACAGGCCTTTTGGTTGTAACTACCAGGAATGCCTACTCTTTCCTTCCAGATTTTTTCCTCTTCTCAACATGTGCCCCTGATTGGGGCTGCCAAGCATACTCTCCCACTCTCTGGCCACTGTGATTGGTCTAAAGATGGGCACATGGCCCACACTAGGGCCAATCAGAGCTCTTCCCTAGGATTTTTGCTCTGGGCATAGCTAAAGGCAGACCTTGTCCTCCATGACTGTGGGCCCTGCGCCATCTGTAACATGTCATCTGCTCGGTGGAGATAAAGAAGAAAGGATATCAGCAAAGAGAGAAGGAGATGAAGACAAAGAAATGTCCAGATGAGCTTGGCATCCTAGAGCACTGTCTACATCTGTCCTCTTCACAGAATTTTTGGTGTCAAGAGCCAAAAACATCCCATTTTGAGTAGGCTCACTGGATTTGTGTTTTTGTCTCCTGTGACTAATCCCATGTTGATAAATGCAAGCCTGTCCTGGCTTCCGAGGCACCTCCATTGGTTCATTACCCTCATTGTTCCTCAGAGGAGAATATTAATATTCCCACTGACACATATTACTAATCTAATCGCCTCCCTGCCCCCAAAAACTCATGCTGGGCTAACCACCGAGCTAAGCCTCTTGTCAGAATTATGTTATTGAAACTCACATTGCTCTTGGGGGTCACATTTGTCCCCTCTCCCCATTTTACAAAGAAGGAAATGCACATGAGGTGCAGAGGGGCTGAGGGACTCCCTCTGGGTTACACAGTGGGCAAATGACCAAGCCAGAATTTACACTGACGCCCACAAGAGTAATGCTAATGAGTGGGAACAAGTTTATTGAGCAGCTTCTGGTAGCAACCACTTCAACTTCAACCCTGCTTTTAGTCTCGTGATGGCTCCATGTGGCAGATACTATTTTTATCTCCATTTGGCAGATGAAGAAATAGAGGTTTGGAGAAGTTGGATGACTTAGCAAATGCCACGTGTCTAGAAAACAGTAAGTCACCATTCGTCATTTCAGAACTAATGCACATAACTTCCATACTCGGGGCTGGTGGTATCATCTTGTTTGGAAAAGGCATCTATTCCTCCTTCCCTGGCCCTTTGCTTATGTGAGCTTCTTCATCATGTGGCTTTGTAATGCCTTCTGTGGAGAGGTGGAGTCCTTTTTCTGTCTCTGGAATCTGGGTGTCTTAGCCAACTCAGGCTGTTGAAATGAAATAGACAACACCAATGTATTTTCTCACAATTCTGTAGATTGGAAGTCTGAGATCAGGGTGTGAGAAAGGCTGGATTCTGGTGAGGGTACCTTTGCCAGGCTGTGGTCAGCCACCTTCTGCTGTATCCTCACATGGGAGGTTGCAAGGGGGAGAGTGGGAGGCCTTATAAGGCCACAGACCTATTGGATCAGGACCCCATCCTTTTGAACTCATTTAACTTCAATTAACTCCTAAACCTTCTATCTCCAGATACAGTCACACCGGGGTTAAGACTTCAATGTATGAGTCTTTTGGGAAACAATTGATTCCATAGCACTGGGCTTGGCCATGTGACCTGAGTCAGCCAGTCGAATGTGGCAGAAATGGTTTTGTGCCAGTTCCAAGCAGAACCTTATGGGGATCTGAAGAGCCCGGCTTGGCTGCATGCAAATGAACCCGGAGAAGCTGCTGCAGGGCAAGGCAAGCTGTCCTGGTGAAAGCCAGCCTCCACCTACCCAGCAGCCACCTGCAGGCCTCAGCATCCCTACTGAGTTCAGCCCAAACTATAGCCCAGAAGGACTGTGTGCTAAACTCATAGTTGTGTGTGAAGCCGAGAAGTTTGGGTAGTTTGTTACACAGCCAAATCTAACAGATACAGAGACATCCCTGGGTGTAGGTGCAATTGGGGTGGCTTCTAAGAGATTTGGGAAAGGGAATTCAAGCCAAGAGGAAAAGAGGGAGCAGGGCTGGAGTTGGGAAGGTGAAGCATTTCCAGTCATGTATTGAGTAAAGATGTTTGGTCAGTGGTGGATGGCCTATGTGGAGGTGATCCCATGTGACTGTATCACCCAGCGACCCCATGGTCATCTTGGTTTTTGGGAGCCCACTCTGCGATATTTGTACAATGATGAAGTTGCCCAGTGAAGCATTTATCAAAATGTTCCCAGGCTGGGGATTTAGCTCAGTGGTGCCACCGCCTGCCTTGCAAGTGCAAGGTTCGGAGTTCGATCCCCAGTACCAAAAAAACCCAAAAAACAAAACAAAACAACAAAACAGCCAGAATGTTCCCATTATTAAGTGGCATGTGACTGTCTCCCTAGCATTCGCCTGGGACAGACCCGGGGACACTGGCAGCCCACCCTGGCGGCTCTGTGGAGAAGCAGGTGTGCACTGGGGCCTTCAGGTGAGCTCCTTTGTATGTCCCTTGCTGACCAACTGGGGCTGGGCTGGATGTTGAAAACAGCGGGCTCAGACCTGGCATCCTGTGTGTGTCCCCCACAGGGGACACGGGGAGCAGCAGCAAGGTCTCCACTCTGGGACCTCCTGGGCTTGCAGCTCACCTCCCAGCAGCCTCAGGTTTGTCACCAGTATAATGAGAACAAAAACAGTGGTTACTTCCCTGAGTGTATTTAAGGAGGTTCTCTTTTTGAGTGTTGGCTCTGATAGGGTGCTGGTGCAGTTCTGGCTCTGGGTCCAGGACCTTGAAGTGAGCCGCCCTGGGAGAGGGGTCTTCCATGCCAGGGTCTCCTCCTGGGGCCAGATCTGCAGCATCCCCATGAGTTCCTCTTGGAGACACCCAGGGCATCTGTGAAACCGTCTCAGGTGATGGCTTCTGAGCGGGTCTTTGGCTTTGGGGAGCCAGAGGCCTCAGGATTGGGATCTCAGCTCTGGTTGAGTAACAGTGAAACAAACAGTCAAAGTATTTTTTGGTTTTGCTTTGCAAGCTCCTCATGCCATTGCAGTTCAAACAAACAGACACTCTGCTTTGCTCAGAGGGGTTGGATGTTGCTGCCTTCCCACAGCATGGCTGTGTTTCTGTCACTGAACACTCCGATCCCCTTTAAAGGGGCTTTGCTCCGGGAAGCTGGGGCAGCTCGTCCCCCCACCCCTACCCAGGCTGTGTCTAGAGCCAAGTTGGACAGCTCTGGAGAGTGATGCTGCTGAGCTCCAGTGTCATCCCCAAGCCATGTCTGCAGACCGTCCTGACATAGGAGGGTTTCCTTATGTCTGACTTTGTGACGGGAGGAGAACAATGTATGTTCAGTAGAAACCATGCTTTGAATTTTTGCCTGTGTTTAGGGACCCACGCTGTGATTCTTTTGTGGTGCTGGACAACGAAAGCAGCCTCAGCTGAGTCAGCCCATGGGCAAGGGAAAAAGTGGCCTTGCTCCCCTGTGCACTTCAGTGCTGAGCCGGGACCTGGGAAAGGTTGAGCGGACTCAGTGCAGTTTCCACTTCTGATCTTTTCTTTTTAAAAATTCTAATTTTTAAAAACTGATACATAAACACAGGAAGATTATACATAGTCAGCTCTGCCATCACCCGTGAGTCTTGATACACTGGGTAATAGTTGGATTAGGTTAAACACACGCATCTCCCCTGACACTTATCATTTCTTTGTGGTGAAAACATTCAGAAGCCTTTTTGTCCAGCCAGCTCTGTAATATACACAGTTCATTCTCATCACCTGCAATCTCCCTGCCATGAACCTCTTGCTCCTGAACTTCTTGTCTGCCTGTAACTTAGGACCCATGAGTTAACCTCTCCCAGCCTCCCCTCCTATTCTCTGTAGCCTCTGGTAACCTACATTCTACTCTTAATTTCTACAAGATCAACTTTTTTTAGATTCCACATATGAGCAAGATTAGGTGGTTCTTTTCTTTCCATAACTGGTTTATTTCATATAACATAATGTCCTCCAGTTCCATTCAGGTCACAAATGACAGGATTTCATCCTTTTTTATGCCCAAATAGTAGTCCATTATGTATATGGAACATATTTTATTTATCCATTCAAAAGATGATGGACAGTCCCATATCTTGGCTATTGTGAGTGGTGCTGCAATAAACAGGGGAGTGCAGATGTCTCTTTGATGTGTTGATTTCATCTCCTTTGGATTTTGAGGAATCTCCATACTGTTTCCGGTAATGGCTGTAACTTCTAATATTTCCAACTTATGATGGGTTTATCAGGATGCAACCACATTGTAAGCTGGGGAATATTTGTATGTCTTTTGCATGTGACCTTCTGGTATCCTCTTCTGACTGTGGGCTCAGCTACGTGGCTTGCTTTGGTCAGGGGGTGTCAGCAAAGGTGGTACAAGCAGAGGCTTGAAAAGTCCTGCCGTACTGTGCTCACTCTTACCCTCTGCTCCCTCCATGAGAAGGGTCTCCCTGGCCCAGTCTGCTGAGGATGAGAGGCACGGGGACAGGACCAGATTACCCAAGGGGCCCATCCACGACTGCATGATGGTGGAACCCTGCACATGGCATGGAATCCAGCCAAGCTCTACAAGCCACCTACTCAGTGTCCCTAGATGTGGAGGCAGAAGATGTTCAGTGCTGGGTACCACTGAGGATGTGCCATGATTTTACATAGAGATTTATTGTGCTGAAGAGAACAGTCAGGCAGAGGGAGAGAATGCCCTCTGTAAGCCACTGCTGTCTGCCTGTTCTACTTCTCCTGATACCACAATAGAGGACCAGGAGATGCCACCTCCGTCCATGCCCTCCACCAACCCTTTCAGCAGCAGGGAAGGGGACCTGGGTCTCCTAGAGCTGTGCTTAAGTACCTGCAGTTAACAGGGAGGCTGACTCAGAAGCCCCATCCTACAGGCCACACCCTACCAAGTGCTAAGTCAGAGCGGAGTTTGTAGGAGTTGAGTAATTGTATTGTTTATTGCACTAAATGGAACATTAATCAAGCGGCTTGGAAGCCTCGGGCTGTCCCCCTGGGCTCTGCTCTCTGCTAAGCGTCTGGGTGGGAAGCCACACTCACTGGCCGACACTGGGGTTTCCAGCTCAGCTTGCCAGGGGCTGCCCCTACCCAGTGCCCATGGATCTCCCTGCATCACGGGTTCCATTTCACAGATGTAGAAACTGAGGCCTGGAGAGAGGTCAAACCATTCACTCAATATTACCCAACAAGGAGGAGGGAGAGGATTTGAGCCCAAGCAGGGTGTCCAGAGCAGGCTGTGAGCCATCCCCCCAGGTCCCCCGCAGGCTGACTTTGTGTTGTTCTCAGCTTTGGTGAGCCTGGGAGGAGGGAGGCCCAAGCAGGCGGACGTCACTGAGGCACAGACGATTTTCCTGAGGCAGCAAAGAGACTCAGAGGGGCAGCAGTAAATCTCTCCTCCAGGGGGGAGGAGGGGTGGAGACAGGCAGAGCGAGGTGTGCCAGGTGACTCCGCCTCACTCACCAGTGTGGGCAGGGGGCATCTCTCTGCCCTGCACCTCCTGACGAAGTGGCTATTTTTAATCCCTGCTTTTTATAGTTAAAACATGTTCATATCAAAGTCACCATGTCAGTATTGCGTCAGGCACCCTGGGAAGTGACTTTGGGGACAGAGCAGGGTAGGAGCAGGGCTGACGTTGGTGTCTGAGTCACCATGAGGCTCTGCTGTCCTTGGAGATTTTCAGGGACCAGGGCCATCAGTCTGGCCAGAGCTGGCCATCCACTCCTGAGTCTGGGCACAATTTCCCCACCTCCACTGAGGCCCCACAACCGATGATGCTGACCCCCATAAACGCCCGAGCCCTGCAGCACAGACAGCCACTCCCAATCAATCACCCTCCACGTGGTGGCCGGGGCTCCTTCAGAAGACCACACCCCACCACTGTGCGCTTTGCTCCACACCTCTGCCGGCACGCCCCCCCCCCCGTCAAAATGAAGGCCCCCCCCCCCCGGGCTCCCCAACTCCACCCGACATCCTCCCGCCTCAGCTCCCTCTGCTCGCTGCTCACACCCTGGGCCCGCTGTCCCATACCCCGGCTTTGGTGTCTGTGAGTCCCTCTGCTTATACCTCCCGTGCTCTAGTGTCTTGCACCTGCAGGCTGCTGCTTGCTGTCACAGCACCCTGGGGGTGGGGTGAGGCTGTGGAGAAGCAGCCCCAGCTGGTGGGGTGCTCAGAGGAGGGGAGGGGCCCAGGAGCCCGGAGAAGACGATGGTGGGACCAGGGAGGAGGGCAGGCCGGCCAGTGCATGAAGTTCCTTGCTGTGCAGTGGAGCTCTGGGGTGACTTACCTGCAGGGTTTCCAAACCATTTGAGCTCCTGGGAGGAATCTGGAGGCCCGGGCAACTCAGGACTTCGTTCTGTTTCTTCCCCTCACTTCCCAAATCTTCCATGGAAGATTGTATCAGAAGGAAATGTTTTGTAACTAAAAAAAAAGTTTGAAAACATCTAAATATTGAAATCAGATGGAACGTTTTGATTTTCCTGCTCAGCCGCTTAGCTGTGTGCTTCAGGTAAATTAACTTCTCCGGACATCATTTCCCCCAGCCTGTGAAATGGGAATAATAACTGTACTGACACAGAAGTTATATTGCAGGATGTGGTAGCTTGTGTTTTCCAGAGATGGTCACCGTGGATGATCCTTCTCCGTCACCGGGAGAGCCTCCCCACGCCTCACCAGGGGGGTGACCCCTGCCCTTGAGCCAGGTGGGCTGTGTGCTTGCCTCAGTCAGTAGAGCACAGCACAGATGACGCTGTGACTTCCAAGGCTACCTCACCAGGCAGCTGTGGTCTTGGGTGTGGTTCTCCCGGGATGCTCATCCTTAGCCCAGGACCAGGTACATTGGTTGTGCTTTTTACATGAGAAACATTGAGTGGAGACAGTGGCTGGCTGTCTCGAGGTCCCACAGCTCCTGGACATGTCCACTTCATGTCTGTTTACTTCTGCGGCTGCTTCTCTGTGTGGGGTGGTGGGTTCTGAGCCCATCCCCTGGAGAGGTCCTGGCCTCTCCCCAGAGACTTAATTTGCACCCATTGCTCAGAGCAGGACTGAAGAAGCAGGCTGAGCCCTGCAGAGTGGCTCTCTGCGAGCTGTCTCCTCCCTGCTGTCCCTTGTGGCCCACCATGGCTGTCCCAGGAAGGTGGGGCTGAGTGGCCCAGCTGGGCCTTGGCAGAGGAAGGGCTGCAGAGATGGGGAGGAGCGTCTCCTGGCACCAGCCCTGCTTCCTGGCTGCCTGTGGCTCATCCTCTGAGCTGGAGTGGCTGTGACAGAGGATCTGGTGACTTCCCTCTCAGCATTAATAATACTGTTAATTAAGCAGCCAAGGCAAAAGCACGGCTGGCGCCAATGAGGGGACAATGGTCTGAAAAGGGAACAGAGAGACGCATCAGCAGCTTCCCATGCAGGGCTTTCAAAAGAGCAGCTGTGGGGAGCGGCAGGCGGAGAACAGAAGGGACGTCGCTAGAGTGCTGATCGTGGCCTGCATGGGCAGGGAAAGGCCGGGATGAGCCAGTGCCAGCCACCCAGCTGTGCTCCTCCCTGCCCAGCTGGACCAGGCTTCTCTGGAGCTTCTGGGGAGGATGGAGCAGACAGCCAGGGGGCACCAGACGGTCCCCAAGGACTCCCCATGAGACCTTCCTGTGCCTCTGTTTCCTCATCTACAGAACAGGGAGGTGGAGCTCAACCTTACATCTTTTTATGTGCTGCCATTGACTGAAGCTGCCTGCCTGCAGTGCTGCTTCAGAAGCCTGAGATCAATGCTCTAAAGTTTGTAGAGGTTTCAATTATAATAAACAGCCAGGTGCAGCATGTGTGCCATAGGTTTACCACTACTGCTCTAGGGAAAAGCATGGATCAACTAGTGATGTCTGCTCTGAGTGCAGGATGGATTGAATCTCCAAGGCCCATTCATTCATCTAGTAAGTATATTTTAAAAACACCTGCTGCTGTCCATGGTGTTATGCACCTATAATCCCAGCATCCTAGGAGGCTGTGGCTGGATTATTGAAATTTTGAGCCCAGTATGGGTAACATAGTGATTTAATGAGAATAAATAAATAAATAGATTGATCAATTGATACATACCTACATACATACATACATACATACATACATACATACATACACACACACAGAGGCAAACCCTGGGTTTAATTCCCAGTACCACAAAGAAAACAAACAAACCACCTACCAGCCCTCTTTCTGTGCTAATTTCCTCATCTGTAAAATGTGTGCTTGTAAAGAAGTAGAAGTCATGTTGGTATCATTAGGGGGTGGTTCCATAGATTGCAAACTCCACAGGCACTCAAGTCCTGTACATAAAATGGTGTGGTTTTTGCATAGAACCTCTGCTCCTCACACTGTCTAATGCAGTCGAAATGCTTTCTCAGTACTTGTTACAGTGTGTTTAGGGAATAGTGACAAGATAGTCTATGTATTTGATACATACACAATTGTTTTTTTTTGGTACCGGAGATCGAACTCAGGTCCTTGACATACACAATTCTTTAAAAGAATATTTTCCACCTATGTTGGGCTCAGTCTGCAGGTGTGGAACCAATGGAGGTCCTACTGTACTTTCTCTTCCTCTGGGCTGTGATTTTTAGAGATGAAAGGAATAGGAAGAAATTAGGTCCAAGAGAGGAGATGTGAGGAATGGTAAGAAGGACTTGGAGTTTGCATGTCAGTCTACACACAGGGTTGGCTTACCCAGTGTCTAAGAGTTAGTGGCTCAGAGCCACGCCCGTTCATTCCTGTGCTACCTGGGACCCCTTTCCTGCTACAGTGCCGAGTTGAGGGCTGTGAATGATGGAAGTTATGGTCCATGAAACCTAACGTACCTACTGCCCAGCCCTAGACCCAGACCTGTGCTTTGCACTTTTCGGGGCATCTCCCTCGTCATCATGGCCCTTGCTTTCCATGCCTAGAGCTAGGCAGGGTGGATGCCAACAAGCCTCCTTTCCAGAGGAGGAGACTGCAGCATGGCCACAGAAGGCAAGGCCTTGACTTTGAGCATCCAGCTTCTTTCCCCAGCTTCCTCCTCCACCATGACTTTGATCTGCCTCCTAAAGCTGCCTATTCTGTACCTGCCAGTCGTCAGCATGGTTCCCCTGAGTGATTCTGACAGCCCCCGATGTTCTCCTACCAGGGCTTCTCCTACATTGTCCTATATGGCTTGCTTAAATCCAAGTCAAATCAGGCTTCTCTCCTGCTCAAAGCCCTCCCATGGCTCCGCAGTGCTGCACCTGCAGCCTGAGCTCATCAGTGTGGTCTCCAAGATCCTTGCTGCACTTGAGGCCTCCTCTGTCCCCCTCCTGCCCCAGGTGTTGCTGCTTTGCTGCTTCTGCCAGGAACTTCCCTCCACTGCTCTCTGCTAAGTCCCACTAGCATTCCAGGGCTCATTCAGACCACAAGCAACCTGAGGAAGCCTTCCCTGCCCCCTCCCCGTGTCCAGGCTGGTCTGCACCCCCAAGCTTCCCAGCTCCTTTCCAAGGGCCTGTTCACTCAGCAGGCCCAGACAGCACTGTCTGTCACAGGGGTCTGTGAATCTCATTTTTGTTACCAGCAAGGAAACTGAGTCATACAGAGGCCAATGCCCTGCCTTGGCTCACACTGCTAACAAATGGCAGAAGCCCAATCAGAACTCGGGGCTCCAGACTGACTCTCAGAAGCCGCTGGGAGCAGCCAAGTGCCCTTCATCCCTCTCTCCCATATTTACTGTGCACTTGCTCTGTGTCAGGCCCAGTGCTGGGCTCAGGATTACAGCAGTGAGTGGCACAGATGTGGTCCACAATGGAGCTGGACTCCGAGCAGGATGGGACCCCACCTCCCAGCTTCTTCAAGTGCACATGCCCTCCTACCCACCCCTCCCGGCTTGGTGCCACCAGCCTGAGCCTCCCTGCCTTTCTAGGTCTGGCCAGGGGTGCCTTCCCTGCAGGCCTGCATCTCTGTGCCTGTGTCCCTCTCCCCCTCAGGTCACTGCTGCTTTCGCCTCAGATGAACAGAAGGGATGAAGTGGCCACCCCCACCTCCAGGTTCTGGTGGGCAGAAGGGAAGGTGGGAGTGAGAAGGAATGAGGCAGGCTGGATCCAGAAGCTGGGCTCAGGGACACATGCTGTCACCCCACATGTGTGCTGCACTGGCCAACTCATTCGCTCATCCACAGGCAAACTGAGTGCCTACTGTGTGCCAGATAGGGATGGTGCCAGTCTTGGGGACACAGCGATGCAGGAGAACAGGTCCAAGTGTTCATGGAATTGGTGTATGGTGCTTGGACAGATAGATGCTGGAGTAGGGAGGGCTTTCCTGAGGAGAGGCATCTGCAAGTGAGCTGGGAGAAGACCATAAGGGACAAGCATTCTGGAGGAGGGAACAGTGTGTGCAAAGGGCCGAGGAGAGAGGAAGGATCAGCTATCTGGCAGGCCCAATGGAGGCCACTGTGGCAGAAGCCCTGCTCATGATGGGGTGGAAGGAATCGGGCCCCAGGGAGCCCCTGAAAGGATCTGAGCAGGACTGCAACAACTTTGGGCTCACAAAGAGCCTCAGGGGACAGAAACCTTTGCGCCCTGCAGCAGATGAGGATGGTGGTGGCAGAAGGAGGGTGGCAGGGTGGGGAGGCAGACCTGGGGGCTTGGAGAGAGGTGTCCTGGGTGAGCAGGAGGGAGTACAGGTCCTCTTGGTGCCCACAGACACTGCCAGGACCTGGAAACAGAGGGCACAGGGCAGCAAAGGGGCCTTTGCACTTCCTGACCTGCAGAATGTGAGGAACACATTTCTGGTGTTTATGATACCTGTTTCTCTCTCCCTCTCTCTGCCTCTCTGCCTATCGGTGTCAGTCTGTCTCTGTGTCTGCCTCTCTCTTTCTTTCTGCAGTGCTGGAGATGGGAGGACGGAAGCCAGGGCCCCTACAGGCCAGACAAATGCCCCATCCTGCCTTTTATTCCATCTCCTAGCCACCCAGTCCATGAGCGTTTGTTCTAACAGCCCCAGTGGACTAAGACCTGGCCACACCTACTGTGAATGCAGCTCTCGGATGCAGGCACGCACAGCCACACCCTCACACACGGCCCTCCTGCAGGTTCCTGCGCACACTCCTGGCTTAGCTGCACCTTCCCTGGTCATGGCTGTTCACTCTTGAAGTCACACAAAAGTCAGGCCCCTAGGGCAACACTCCCAGGGCCTCTGCTCTCTGGTCCAGGGGCCCAGCTCTGCCGGGCCTGAGCCTGCAGGTGCCTCACTGATCCCAAAGGCCCACAGGTGGGTCCTCAGGGAGCCTCACTGAGCAAGTCCTCAGAGCCCCATGCTGCGGCCAGAGCTAGCCGACTCCCTCCCCAGGGTGCCTAAGGCTTCGATGCCTCTGTAATTGGCAGCACAGAGCTGATCGATCCGGTTCTGTGTACACTGGCCACGGGAAACATAATTAACAGTGTTTGGGATCTGCTAATTGCACCAGTGAGAAATTCCGAGCAACCTAATTTGGAACTTCCTTTTGAGTACATCTTTGCCTTGATGGAGTGTGGGGACAGCAGAGAGCTCTGGAGGGCCAACAAAGCAGGCCTGGCCCCTGCTGGGCAGATAGACACCTACCTGCTGTCCTGTGGGGAGGATGGAGGTGCCAAGGCAGGAGTGGGAAGGCTGCTTCCCTCCAAGGAGCCATCCTGGATTGCGCCATGCCCTTCCAGTAGCCTCTGGAATCTCCCACATCCCAGATTAGCTGGTGGCCCCTGCCTTGGTGGTGGAGCTTATTTTATAGGTGTTCATGCAGCCTTTTTGTGGTCAGAGGCTGTGCCCAACCAACCTGCTATCAATTGCTATTGTTAAGGCTGCTGCCAGTGTTAACTTCTGTCTCCATTCTGTCAGAGGCCCTTGGGCAGTGGGTTTTGTGGCTCTACCTTCTTCGTGAAACAGAGCTTCTTTCATCTTAGATGCTTGAAATCCTAAGGTCTAAGGAAATAAAAATCTAACTAGTTTGGCTGTCTTAAGGCACTCAGAAAGTTGATCACTGAAAATGTTTTGAATTCCTTTACCTCTAATATAGGGAAATCTAATTATAAAGGAAAGAAAACAACGGCAAATATTTTTTGCTCACCTTATCATCATATCTGATCTTAAATCCCATGCCCATTCCCATCCCCAGATAATCCCAGAGCTTGAATTGCCATGAAGACCTGACCCTGAGGCTTACTGTTTCCTTTCTAAGCATTGCTCACACTAGATGGTCAGGGTGAGTTCAGGGTCATTTTGGATTAGATTAGCATGGGTTTTGCAGGATGAATAGGAGTTTGACAGGTAGAGAAAGGGGGTGAGGAAAGGGCTCCTTGAGTCAGTAGGAAAAGTGTCTACAAAAGTAAGGCAATATGAAGAAGGTGCATAAGGTAAAAAGTGGCATGGCGGATGCAACTGGATATGAGAATTGGGAAGAACTTGAGGGCCATGGAAAGTTTAGTCTTCAGTTTTCAGGTACTAGAGATCTGAGGCAGGGCATCTATCGGTGAGATTTGCGTGTTAGGAAGATCTGTGTGGCCCTCCGGGGAGGCGAGTGGAAGGAGTGAGACAGGAGTCCAGCAAGGAGTGTAGTGAAGAGGCTGTTGCTTTGGCCCATGGGAGGTGAGAGTACTGGGCTGCCTGCTGGTAGCAGGGCTGGGAATAGGAGGGTCTGAGTGGCGTTTTCAGATCTCAGTTGCAGGGCGCTGCTATATCCGGCCCTGTGGTCGGCCTGGAACCACCCACTATGCCTCCAGCCTTTGCTCCTTCTCTTCCTCTCAGAACGCCCTTCCACACCCTGCCCAAGGAGACCTTTTGTGCTTTGCTGAGATCCGACCTCACATTGTTTTCTCAGGAGGCCTCTCTGGTCCGCCTTCTCCCCGCTGCTGGTGGAGTCTTTGGGCGGTGATTAGGTTCGGAGGCTGGAGCCCTCACGATAACATCAGGGTCCTTATAAAGTCGGACCTCAAGGTGGGCACAGTGGTGTGCACCTTAAGCCCAGCACTCTGGGAGGCTGAGGCAGAGGACTGTAAGTTGAAGCCCAGCCTGGGTGTCTTAGTGAGACGTGGTCTCAAAAGTGTCTCAGCATGAAGGCCCTGGGATGTCACCATTATGGCAAAATAGATGATAGATAGATAGGAAGATCAGATCCCAGAGACCTTCTGCCATGTGAGGACACAGCATGAAGGTGCTGTCCATAACACAGGAAGTGAATGCTTCCCAGGCTCAACCTGTCAGCACCCTGACCTTGGACTCCTTGGCCTCCACAGCTGTGAGCAATGACTTTATGTTGTATATAAGCCACCAAGTCTATGGTGTTTTGTTACAGCAGCTGAGCTGAAACTGGTTAAGGCCTGGGCCTGGAGTGTCCCAGCAGGCTCTTGCGTTGAAGTTGTGGTCCTAGCGCAGCAGTGTTCGGGGGTGCGGGTCTAAGAAGTGCTGGGATGGGATGATAAATCCATAGATGGCTTATTGGGAGGTGATGGAAATGTAGGAGGTGGGGCCTGGTGGGGGAAGGAGTTGAGGGTGCTCTCTCGAAGAGTGTGTCTTTCCCCCAGTCCCTTTCTCCCTCTGTCTCTGCTTCCTGGCCACTGTGAGCAGCCTCCTCTTCCACACCCTCCTGCCACCATGATGCTTCTCCACTCTGCCTCAATCAGGCCCAATGTAGCAGAGCCAAACAACCATGGACTGAAACCTCTAAACTGTGAGCGGAGATAGACCATTCCTCCTTTAGGCTGATTTTCCTGGGTGCTTTCTCTCCTGTGCTGTCTGCCAAACATAGCCGTGACCATGTGCCTGGGCAGGGATGGGAAACACAGGTCTGTGCTCAGCATGGGCTTCGGACTCTGCATTTCCGCTATTTCCTTGGTGTGGCCTGAGCACCTGATGCAGGGGTCACTCCTGGCCTAGCTAGGCTGCTGGCACCGGCAGGGCCTGGACCTGCCCAGCTCACCCAGTGAGGCCTCCTTAGATGGACTCTCAGGCCTCTACCCGCAGCTCAGGGGGCTTCAGTGGTCCCAGGCTCTACAACAGTCATGATGGTTCCCTTCTCTGCCATCTCTGTTTTATAGTCTCTGGGAGGACAGCTCCAGCGTCAAGGGGCATCAGCGGGTGGGTTTAATGTGCCTGGGCAATTCTCCTGGCTTAGGTGCCAGCAGCCATAAATCACTCACTAAATTATGGCCATAAATTTCTTCAAAGAGATGGGTCCCCAGGCAGGTGGCTGCACTGATGCTGGTATCATTGAGTGGAGTTCAGGCTTCTGTCCTAATTAAAAGGGAGCGAGAGCCCATGCCGGGCCTGGAGGCCTGGGCCCTGGTCTCAGGTGCCTGCTGCCCCAGGTGTGAGGGTGTCAAGATGACGAGCACTTGTGGTAGGGGCAGGTGACAGGAGGCTATCTTGTAACCTTCAGTGCTGATACCATTTGTAGTGGGCTGTGGGGAGACCGTCCCTCTCAAAAGCCTGTTCTCTGAAACCTCTGAATGTGACCATTTGGAAAAAGGGTCTGCAGATGTAATTAAATTAGGGATCTTGAATGGGACCTATCTGGATTACATGGATCCTAAATCCAATGACAAGTGTCCTTAGAAGAAAAAAGGGAAGGGGACACAGAAAAGAAAGCAATGTGAAGATGGTGGCAGATGCTGGAGTGACGCAGCCGCAAAGCAAGGGATGCCTGGGGCCTCCAGGAGCTGGAGGAGGTGAGAAACAGATTCTCCCATTGGCATAACATGGAGCCGAAGGCCACACTGCAGTGAGAAGAGACCGAGGCCAGGCTGGGCTCCCTGCACCAGCGGCCGTGGCAGCGAGCAAGTGGCATGAAGGGTTTGCAAGTTTATGTCCAGGTGGGTCTTGTGATATGGGCAGTAATGGCACCGAAGCACCTGAGGGGGGTTGTGGCTGTTGAAGAATGGTTCTAAGCTGGGTTTGGGGCTGTGTTCCGGGACTGGGCTCCACTCAGACTGGCCAGGCAATGGGTCTCGTTGTTTCTCCTTCCCAGCCTCACGTTGCTCACCTGTGAAGCAACTATGCAGCAGACACCCGATTCCCACCCATTTACTGTTGAGATGAAGCCAAAGGGCCCCTTCTATGAAGGGCAGGCTGGGCCATGGAACCGAAGTGGAGTCTAACAGACCGGTGACAGGTGACTTGTTGGCCTGAGAGAGAAACACAGGGGGCTCAGAGTGGATTGTGCAGAGGGCCCCTGGTGTTTCAGCTGGGATGGTGGAGGGGGGTATGGGAGTCTGAGACCCTGAGCCTGGATTCTGGGGTTCCAACTAGGTGTGAAGCTAAGGGGTGGTTATCAAGTCCCCTACAGGAAGGGAAGGAACACGTGATTCTGGAGGGACTGTGAGTGAATTCTGACACTCCCCAGCCTGCTCCCCGCAGACTTCCCTCAGCTTCCTCCTCTTTCCTGTCAACAGTGGTCTGTGCGCTCTACCTCTACTTTCTGTAAAATGGGAAGAGCCTGGGTCACTTCACCGATTCCACACAGGGGCTGGCACTGTGCCAGGGTCTTCCTCAGCCCTGCCTCTCTCCAGAGCTCTGCCCCCAGACCCCCATGACACCTGCCCCTGAGTAGTGCACCCCAGAGACCCATCATGTTTACTCTAAAGGGAGACCATTTCTCCCGAGAGCCTCTTTCAAATCCCTGTCTACACTGAGGAGAAAGTCTCAGCCTGGTGCCGAAGTGCTTCTAATGCCTCTCTTGCCCTGGCTGACCTTCTTTCCAACAAGGACAGGGAGGGAAGCCAGACCTCAGGTACCAGGGAAATAGTGGTCCTAGTCCTCTGGGATTTAGTGACAGCCTTTATTTTTCTTGTATTTATTTCTGTTTTCTTTTCAGGGTTTGTTACACTGCTTTTCCAGTTTTCTGTGGTAATGATACAGTTTCCTTTCAACATAAACTTACTTGAGCAAATAGATTTGAAGAAAATACACTGTCAGGAAAGGTTCCTTCAGGACCCATGTGGATAGACCAGGACCTGGGAAAGTGGAACTGGGCCATCCTGGGCTTTGGGAGCCATGGAAACCCTGTGAGTAGGGAAGGCGCTGCCCATGTGCTGGGTGCCCGGAGTCAGGTCCAGGCCTATCCCAAGTCCATAAGGCCCCAGGCCCTGAACTTCCACAGCAATGGAGAAATCTAGAGAGACAATAAGGCAGTGAACCATGGCAGCGGGTTTATGAGGCAGGCATGCTCGAATGGTCGAAAGTTAGGGAAAATGTATTTATTACAACACTTTTCATGGGCAAGTTATCATTTTGTCAAACTTTATTAGAGGGACTAATTAATGGGTTGTAAAAAGTACTAGTGCGTGGCCAGAGAAAGAGCTGGTCCCGGGGACATTGGCAGCCCTGGGATTTATGGCCCCTCGGTTCCCCATTTATTAACGTGGGGAAGGTGTGTGGAGTGGGTTATATATGGGCTGGTGCGGAGCCTCACGCCCGCCCCCCTGCCCTGGAGGCTGATAGGCCTGGGAGGGGTGAGGCAGGGGGTCTCCAGCCACTGCCTTCTGGAGAAGGGGAGAGACAGGTGGTGAGAGGTAGGAGGCCTGGGCTGGGACAGAGACACCTGGCTGTGTGACCTTGGGTGACCTTGTCTGGGCACCTTGGCAGATGTGAAGAGCTAAGAATGGGAACGTGCCTTGTAAACTGTAAAGTGCTCTGCAACGTGCAAACTATGAAGAGCCCAGCTGCTGAAGGATGGTGAGGTCCTGCAGTGCACGGTGACACAGACACCAAGAATGACAAGGATGGAGCATGGTGGGAACTGGGGAAATACTTCTTTTGCTCCATTCCCTTAACTCATGCTCTCTCCCAGATCTTGTCCCTTCTCTGCATTCAGCTCAGTTGCTGCCTCCTCCAGGATGCCCTCCTGACGGACCCTGGGGGATGCACAGGCTTGGTTTGCCCCTTGCTCCCAGCTTCGAGCAAGGTTCGGTTGCCTGCGTATTGTCTGTGTCCTGGTCGTGATGATAGAGCAGGGAGTGTCCACCCTGTGCCTGGGTCTCTTCTGGGTGCCTGGTGCAACTGGGCTTGAAATACATCTGCTGAGTGGAGGAGGAAGACCAAGGTCATAAAGGCTGGGGTGGGGCACGAGGGACACAGTCAAGGAAGTGCCGGAGCTGCTTGTGCGGCAGTACCCTTGGTAGGTGCTCAGGAAGTGCAGGTCATTGCGTGGGAAGGTGGACTTGGGCCTCTTCCTGGCGCTGCCCAGGTAGCATGGGCATAGCTAGGTTGCATCTTGTCAAGGCACAGGTTCCCGAGGCCTCTGATCCTAAGTGGAGACAACACCAGGAGTTTAGGGGAGCCCACATCTTTATTTGCTGCTTCTCAAAGGCCTCTTCAGATACATGCATCGAATACACAGCATGGACTTTGAGGTAGGGACGAAGTCTTGGGGATAAGAACACTGATAGCAGAAACTGGCCAAGATTAAGAAGCAGGGAGGTTGGAATGTCCTGCAAATGTGAGTTCAAATCCCTGCTCCCCACTTACCAACTGTGAGACTTGGGGCCTGCCACTCAACACCCAGCCTCAGTATTCCCATCTGTTGAGTGAAGCTGGTGCAGGGGTTTGAGATGACATCCAGGACACTGCCAGCCCCATGAAACCCCCTCAAGGGCAGGGGGAACTGAGGGAGTCCTGCCCTCTGGCCACAGCCTTGGTTGGGCTGAGGATAGGAGGCAGGGGCCTCTGCCATACTCAGGCCCAGCCCTTGCCTACACTGAGCCTTGTGACTTCTGAGAGGACAGCTGGCCCTTGGCTAGGTGACAAGTTCTCCTTTTAGTCTGCTGACCCGTATGGTATGAGATCAGGGTGTGTGGGCCTGGCAGAGATGGCTCCCTCCCCAGAGTTGGGGGAGGACAGGAGAAGAAGGTGGCCCTGAGCTGCTGGGGTAAAATGCCCATGGTGTGCCCTCTGCTTGCTCCCCTCTTTTTCCTGGGATGCACATGGTCACTATCACTCTCATGTCTCCAGGTTGGGGCTGGCACTGCTCTGGCCACTGGGGTGGCTGCAGGGACAGCCATCACCTTCCTTCCCTGTGCATTTTCCTTCCTGGTTGTGATGCCTGAAAACTGAGGCTCAGGAGCTTCAAAACAAGAAGGTATAGGACAGCCAATCCCCGCCATTGAGAACCTTCTGGTTCAGTGGAGGAGATGGACCCAGAATGACAGGCCAAGGTCAGAGGAGACAGACCCAGGGGAAGAGGAACCTCTGAGAGGAGAGGATATTTCAGCTGGGTATCGGACATGAATTTGCCAGGAACAGAAAGAGGGATCAGCATAAGCAAAGGTGTAGAGAATAGAATAGGACTGCTGGGATAAGTAGGGAATTTTGGGCAATGGAAGGAATAGAGGCAATCAAGGTCTGCAGACACAAAGCCATATGAGAAACACTGGAGGGCTGGCCATGGTGGTGACAGAGGAGAAATCTGACAGAAGAGACTGAACAGCAGAGCAACCCTGTGGAGTCACTTGTTGATCAGATCATTCCAGAAGGAGTGTGCTGACCTTCTCCAGTGGTGATGACTCCAACTGTCCTGCCATGTGGGCAGACCCAACTCTTGGTGAGAAGGTCTTTCAGCAATTGGCACGCCTGAGTCAGGGGGCACAGAGAAAAGAGGAACAGGAACCCCTTTATTCTGAATTAGCAGTCACCAACAGATGGCCAGTAACTTGTCCCCAGGAAGTCTCTAAATTTTGATCACCTGCTCCTAACTTTGTGTGAGAACTGGCAGGAGGTGAGCCCATTGTCAGGGTGCCCTGGGGCAAGAGGGTGCATGTGCAGGAATGAGCAAACTGGCCCAGGGAGCATGTAGGAGAGCTGGGTCCAGGCAGGGTACTCTCCAACCAAACAGCGACCAAGTTCCAGCATGATCCATGCAGGTTCTTTGTTACACCATGTAGGGTTCCCGCCACAGTCCTTGACTTGCTTAGTGTTATTTTGAATGATTTAATCCTTTTGAGAGGGGGACCAAGGATCCTAGCTTTTTGCATTGTGCCAGGAACATTGAGAGTTTGCAAGTACCTGCTGGTTGACAGGAGAGGCAGGATTATTTGGGGGAAATAAGCCAGATGCCCAAGGATGCCAGAGAACCTGGGGGTGCAGTGGGATGGGGAGTATCAGGTTCTACACAAAACTTTCCCTGGCTCCCTGTTGTCCTGAGCATCAAACCAACCCTTCTCAGCTCTGTGCCAGGCTCTGGGGGACCCACCATGTCCTCTTCTCTTCCTTGTCTGTCCCTCCTCCTGTTCATTCCTTCCTCTTCCTCACATGCTGGGGCTTCTATCTACTTTGCTTTGGATCCAGTCCCAGTGCCCTAGCACAGTGTCCAGCTCACATTAGGTGCTCAATAGATGCATGTTGATTAGACAGTGATCTGCAGGTCCCGATGAAGGCATTGTACTGAGTTGTCCCAGCCACCCTGCAGGAGGGAGGCTGAGCTGGGCTAGGCCCTGTGGAGGACAAGGAAGATTAGGAACATGGCTGTCGGTCTCATCCCATCATACCACCCTGGCTCATGGGACTTGTCAGGCTGTGGTGTGGTAAGGGTTGGGCCTTTTGTCCCAAATCCAGAATCCAGGTCCTTGTCTTCCTTTTGTTCAGCAGTGTGGAGGTTGATGTCTCTGTTCTCTCCTTACCATGGGTCCTCTGAGGGCCAGTGGGTGGGAACTTGTGACCAGTGAGGAGAAGGCCCCATGCAGCTCCTTGTAGTGTTAGTGGCTGACACAGTGAGGCTGTCCTGGGATTGGGTATGGGGCGTGTTTCTCATCCAGCTGCCTGGACCTGTGGGTTTCCCTCACCATATCTCTTTGTCCCTCTAGCGACACCTGGTAGTCCTCCCAGCTCTCACTTTGGGCCTCTGAGGTTCCATCTGTGGCCAGCTGCTGGGCTCAGGATCCACCGTGAGGTTGTGTGGTGATTCTCCACCCTCCCCACCGCACCTCCCTGCCCAGTCTCAGGCTTAGAGCCTAGGAGGGGCAGCTAGCTGTACCTGTCAGCAAGCATTGGGCACCTACTGTGTGCCAGGCATCAGGGATGCAGTAGGTATCTGCTGGACAGGAATGTCCACTGGAGAGGAATGGACAGTGTGGAGGCCAATACTCCAAGTGTCAGAGGGGCTGGAGAGTAGGGGTTTGGGTGATGGAACAAAACAGGGGAGGTAATGAAGGCTTTTGAGGAGTCCTGTGAATCTTGAAAGATAGGCCATTGTTTCCCAGGTGGACAGAGGGAAATCCAGGTGGAAGGATGAGGTCTAAGGCCTGGGCAGAAACCTGCCAGGCACCTCAGAGAAGCTGCAAGTGTATGTGGACCCGTGGCAGAGCTGGGCTCTTCTAAGGCTCCTCCCTAAGAAGCCCACCCCTCCAAGCGAGTGCTGGGTTCAGGGGGCACACTGAGTCCACCTGGAGAGCCAACTCTTCCTAAGTATTCTGGCACCTCCATATTTGCATGCAAATGGAGGCTGCTAATTGCAACCAGAACTATTGGGCTCTATTAAAGCTGCCCCCAAGGACCAGTTTGCAAGCTCTGTTGGCAGAAGAAGCACCTGTGCACCTTCCAGAGGATGCTCTGCTCTCTTTAAAAAGCTGATTTATTCAGCCAGCCACTCAACAAACATTTATCCAGCATTTCCACCATGCCAGGCCCTGTGCCAGTTCCAAGAGCCCTGTAGTGAAGGAGCTGGATCCCGCCCTGCCCTTGAGGGCCTGGCATTCCCATTTCCCCTGAAAGGAGTGGAGTTACCGTTGTGCCAGGTTCTGGGAGGGTGGATGAGAGGGCAGAAAATGCTCTCTGAAGGGGCCTTAGGTTTCTTAGAGATAAGGGTTCAAGGGCAAGTGGTTTATCTGAGAGGTGATTCCAGGAATCACCTAGAGGGATGGGGTAGTGACAGGGCAGGAAGGCAGCTAATATCAGAAGCACAAGTCCAGAGTTGCCACTATGGGCAGCTGGAGCTGTGCCTCTGCAAGGAGACGGAGCTGCGGCCTTGCTGCCCCTGCTTGCCAGGGCCATTACTTCCAGCATTTCCAGGGCACCTTCTGCAGACCACAGTAATGATCTTGGGCTGGTGAGTGGACTTCCTGGAGAATGCAGGGATGGCCAGGTCCCAGGGATCCAAGCAAGTGCTCTGTGTGGTTCCCATAGCTGCTCTAACAAAGAACCACACATTGTGGCTTAGAACAGCACATGTTAATTACCTTACAGTTAGGAGGGCAGAAGTCAAGGTACCATTGTGGCTGTGCTCCTGCTGGTGACTCGAGGGAAGAAGCCATTGCTTTGCCTTTTCTAGCTTTTGGAGGCTGGCCTCAACTTATTATGGTCCTTCCTCTATCTTCAAAACTAACAATGTCGGAGCGTCTTCCACTCTTCCTTCTCATTTCTGTCATCACCGTCCCCTCTGGTTCAGATTCCTTCATCTTCCTCTTGTCAGGATGCTTGTGACGATGTTGTCCCATCAGGATCATGCAGGATAACCTCCCCATCTCAAAGTCCTTCCTGAGTCACATCTGCAAAGTCCCTATTGCCAGGCCAGTTAGATACACACAGGTTCTGGGGACTAAAGGGTAAACATATTTGAGAAGCCACAAGCACCTTCAGCATCTGCCCCGGGTGGGTGTGGGGAGGCTGTCCAAACACAAGGACATTTAAGTTGAATCTGAAGGATGAAAATGAGTTTCCCTGTGCATGAAAAATGACCTGGCAGAAGGTGTGTGGGCCCTGTGGCCTGAGCCAGTGCGGTCTTAGGTCTGACAAAGGCTGGTCAGGGTGAGCAGGTGGGACGGGGGGAGGGAGGCAGCAAGTGACGTCATGGGACCAATCAGTGGGGACCAGGTCCCCTAGGAAATTGTAGGCTGTGGGAAGATCTTGGAGTTTCTTCCCATGAAACCAGAGGTGACTAATCCGATTTGTTCTTGCATTTGCATTTGGGGAGACCACGCTGTCTAGAGGATGGGCTGGTGGGGTCAGTGGAAGAGGTGGGCAGACTGTTTTGAGCAAGGCCTGAAGTATGTTCAGGGTGGAAGGAGGCTGGGATAGAGACAGACAGCAGGGAAGGAGGGAGAATCAGTGAGGCTGGTCATGGATTGGCCCCAGCAGAAGAGTCAGATAGGGATCTATCTTAGCCCGTCTCCTTTTGCTGTCACTGAATACCAGAGACTGGGAAATTTAGGAAGAATAAAGGTTATTTAGCTCACAATTCTGGAGGCTGAGAAGCCCAGTAGCATGGCACCAGTATCTGTCGGGCCTTCTTCCTGCCTCATAGCACGGCAGAGGGCAGCACATGGTCAGTCCTCTCTTCCCCTTCTCAGAAAGCTGCTGATGCCATCGGGGGGCCTCCCCCCACCCTGGCCTCAGTAGATACCACGTCACCTACTTTTGCATGACTTTGGGGATTCGGCTTCCAACCCGTGACTAACAGGGAACACACTCACCACGGTGGGCCTCCCCTCTGCTGGAGGCCATTTGGGAACATGGACCCCGGTCTTAGATTTTAGGCAAAGTGGCTAATCATTGTGTAAAACGTGGGCTGACCAACACACAAGTGCAGACACCCTTGGGAAATGGGAAGGCTCCTGACTCTTTGAAGCATCAGCAGCAGGCAGGGCCGAGGCGGGAGCAGCCTTGGAGGTGATGACTAGGGCAGCAAGAACGATTTTTTTCTCCCCTTCTTCCGTATTTTTCTTTCTCCTTCTCTCCTTCCTTTTTTTCCTTTCCAACCAAATATCTTTTAGTTTTAATATTGAAAGAAGAAAGTAATATAAACTCAGCGCTCTAAGAAACCCAAAGCACCCTAGATACATTTTGTGTGCAGAGCCACTTGCTCCCCTCTGCGCCTCTGTTCCTCCCCGAAGACTATTGCTGCTGACAGTTTCTTGGGAGACCTTCCAGGCATTTTTGTGGCACTTTGCTTTCATGCATGCTTCCTAATTTGTGGGAATCCTGGGTGCCGTGGTTGAAGATGCTTCTGGTTTCACATTTGCTCCTGCCTGGTTTGCCATGATATTATCTTCCCTGGTCTGGGATTTATGTTTGTCTCAGTTTAGGGGTTCTCTCCTATGTAAGTAATAAAAATTAAAATAGTAAGTTGATGTAGCCACAGGTCCACAATTATACAGTCTTAATAGAATCTTTTCCTTCCTTGATCCCAAGCCATGACACCAAAACTCCTTGTTGTTGTCCTTCGCCTACACACATACAGTGGTGTCTTGGTTCAAGAATGCTTTTGTTTGCAAACAGAAGCGTTTGGTAAAATTTATTTTTGTTTGCAAACTCCTCATCGGGTGACAAACATGATCGCAGCTGTCTCTCCCACACAAACACAAACATAGCCATCTTTTCCAAAATTGTAGAACAAATTGAGTTCATGAACCCAGGTACCACTGTGTTTTTTTCTACTTTGTTCCTTCTTTGAGAGTATTACCCTTCGGGAATCATGATTTTATGTAGGGGCTCCGCCTTTGGAGGGCTCCTGTCCCAGATGGCTGTTAGGTTCTGGTCTCCTGGACTCCAGTGAACTCCTACATGCCTCCCCATCCTACCCTTCCCTGCACTGTGAAGACGTGGAGATCTAGAAGTTGCTGTGCTTGTGTGTGCAGGGAGAGGGGCAGTTTGACAGTGACTAGCAGTGGCTTTCAGGCTTCCGGGGCTTGAATCTCAGCCCTGCTACTCATTAAGGATGTGACTCTGGGTGTTCCTTCCTGAACTTCCCCTGGCCTCAGTTTCTTCATACATAAATTGGGGGTAATAGGAATTCCTACATTAGAAGGATTCTTACAAGGGTTAAAAGAGGCAATGAATGTGGCTGTCTAAAATTGTGTGAAGTGTATTACCCCTGGATAACTGTGGGTGATGCTTATTTTAACACAAATGGGAGTGTAAGAGGCTTCTGTTCTATATCCACTTTCCCTGCAGGTTGTTGAGTCTCAGCCCGAATGGCCTCACGTGATTCTTTTTAATGGCTGCATAGTATTCCTTACAATGGGCACACCACAGTTAATTTAATTGGTGTCCTGTTGGCAGGCACTGCAGACTTTTCCAGTTTTTCCCTATGGCCAACACCATCATGACCACTAGAGACCTTGTATATCTTCACTTTTCACTGACTCCATCTTACTTCCAGGTCAGGTCCAGAGAGTATGATTGCTGGGTGAAAACAAAACCTCTTTTAGAGACAGTTTCCCTCTATCTTCATTTCTTTGCCCTTTTTCCTGACTCAGACCACAGGGACATGACGAGGATGCACTCCTAAGTGGCCCTCATGAGCACATCATCTTCCCACCTGTCCTTGCCCCTACAGTGAAGGACATCTTGATTAGACAGTAATTAAGAGTGCTTTGGAAGGCAGGAGGCACTAACGGCCTCCCAGGTGTTTAATATGAGGTGAGGCTGCCAAGAGAAAAATTTATTTAGCATCATAATAGACACTGCAGATGCCAAATTCGTCTTCAGCCATGGTGCTATGGCACCGGGGAATGGGAATGGGTCAAGATTTTAATGTCTGGGCTGGGGATTTAGCTCAGTGGTTCCAACGCCTGCCTTGTAAGTGCAAGGTCCCGAGTTTGATCCCCGGTACCAAAGGAAAAAAAAGAGATTTTAATGCCTGCCGATGAGGGCAGTGGAGGCGGCAGTGTGGATAAACCAAGAGCACTGGCTTAGGAGCCAGAAGATGCTGAGTTCCATGCTGATCCCATGACCACGGCCAAGGTGTGGCCCTCCTCTGAGCCTCAGCATACGAACCTGTAAATAAGGGATGGTGTAGCTCCTCCCTTGGGCTCTGGGAGTGTGTGGGGCACAGTGGCTAGGAATGTGGGCTCCAGGTTCTAACCAAGCCACTTTTACTTATTGGCTGATGACTTTGGGCAGGATTCTGAATGCTTCTGAGTCTCAGTTTCCTCATCTGTATATGAGTGTCATGATAATCCTATGAGCCCACAGTATAGATTTGTGGCAAAACAAGTCAGAAAGTGTATGCAGGGGACTCAGCCCAGTGCATGACAAACATTAACTGCTCTGAGGACTAGTAGGTTGTTTTATTGTATATTGTATTGTTAGAAATTTGCTGACTGTTAAATGAGGTAATGTATATACAGTTGGAAAAATACAGATGCTCCTTGACTTATGTTGAGATTACCTCCCAATAAGCCTATTGAGAGTTGAAAATATCATTGAGAATGATTTAATACTACTAACCCTCTGAACCCTTTAGTTTAGCTGAGCCTACCTTAAATGTGCTTCAGTTGGGGAGAATTATCTAAAGTAATTATAAAGCATTGACTATTTCTTATAATTTATTAAATATCTTTATCCAAAATAGGAGGCCACACAGCATACTGTAGAGTGCCAGTTGTCCGTCTCCCCTCTCACCCCGGTACTGTGACTGACTGGGAACTACATCCTGCTGCCACCTTCCAGCATTGCTAGACAGGTTTCTGTTGTATATCACCGGCCAGGAAAAACACCAAAATTCAAAATGCAATCTACAGTTTTGCCGGAATGCATATCACTTGTGCACCATTGTGAATGAGCCCTCCTGAGTCGGGGACTATGTACACACAGCAGATGTGTGCCAGTTAGAGCAGTGCCAGCCACTGCAACAGCTAACTGTCGCTTCAATGTCTAGCCCAGAATAAGCCTATTTCTCACTAATGTCCCAGCCCACACTGGCATTTGTTGTTGGGCAGCCCTCCTCCATGTGGTGATCCAACCTCCTTCTATCTTGTGGCTCTAACATCTTCAACACATGCCTTAGAGCTTCCTCCATCTCGCTGATGGGTATGGAAAGAGGGGATGAAGAGATACACCTGCTTGTTAACCATGTCGGTCCAGATGTGATGTAATTACCTCCTCTCAAGGTCTCTTGGCCAGAGCTAGTCACATGACCCTACCTACATGTAAAGGAGCCTGGGAAATGTCATTCCAGCCCGATCATCCGCTTACTAGCAACAGTCTATGATCTGGAAAGAGCAGGAATCCTTGGTGGCCACTTATATTTTCCTCATTTCTAGGGGGTGACCTGGAAATGACAAGAGTGGGCAGTTCTGCCTGGGTTCATCCAGTGGATTGGTGCTGGGAGTGTAGTAGAGGGTGTGTCTCTCCTCCTTGAACCTTCTTGGTGTTGGTGCTGCTGGAGCCTGCAACATGTTCTAGACAGACAGTGATTCCCATTGGAGCCTTTAGGGCACAGTGCATCATACCCCTGTGATCACCATGAACCCACAAACAGCCCTAACAGCGTGTTTTCATTTTTACCTTCATCTGTGCCACAAGTGAGGGAACTGAGGCATCATGATCTCCCATGCCTTGCCCTGGTTCTTGCAGCTGGATGGGGACAGGCCCAGGACTTTAACTGAGATCTTGAGGTGAATGTGGTCATTTTGGAGGCCAGGGTCACAACATGGGTCCCACTTTTGGGGACCCCTTGTCCCCAGCAAGGCCTGTTGGACTGGGCCTGGCTGCTGGGAGGCTGAATCAGCAAAGCAGAGAAAGAGCAAACAAGAATGGTTGTTCTTTCTGGAACCTCTAGTTTGTTCTTTGAGCACATTCAACAGGCCCCTGCCACCTGACTGACCCTCTTTGTTGGCTCTGAAGGTCCCTGGGTGGCTGTCATGGGCATTTCTGTATTCACAGTGTTTAACGCAGAGCTGGTTGCACCAAAGGGCTGGTGTATACTTCCTGGATAAAGGAAAAAAAGCTCTCAGGAGCATTTCTCTGCATCACAGCTACTTCCACTTTGGTGTGTGAGTTGTGGAGTGTGGAGGTTGAGAGGCACCCTGCTGGGGTTTAGGTCCTTCTCTGGGTCCTCTTTCACCTGAGGAGGCCTGTTCCACTGCTATCTCCACTTAATAGACAGAGAAATTGAGGTGCTCCCCTGGGCTCTTCACTGGCCAGGCTGGCCTGACTCTGTCCCTCACCATGTCTGCTGCCTGGCATTATCTCTGGATTGGCTGGGAGCAGCAGACCTAAGAGTGGACAGGGACTTGGCCATCTGGGGGACAGAGACTATGTGACCACAGGGAAACCCTTCCTTTGCCAGGCAGTCCAGCTTCCTTGGCCTTTGTCCTGAGTCACAAGGGGCTGAAAAGTGACCTCTGGGCATCTATAATTAGGCCCTGTCTGGCGTCGGAGTGGAGGATTTTCTATCTTGGCTAACATGGACTAAATGCTCACCATGTGCCTGGCACTGAGCTGAGCCTTGTTCCACCCTGCTGAAAGATGTTCCTTGCCCCTTCATTTTCCACTGGGGAAATGGGGGCCCAGGAGGGCTATGCGCTTGCTGAACTCACTCAGCTAGGCAGAAGCTGAGGTCACATTTGAATTCAAGATCCCTGTGGCTTTGGTAACCGCCAGTCTCTGCCAATGATTAGTGGCAGCCCCGCCTCTCTGAGTCAAAGCAGATGTTCAGCAGGGCAGACAGGAAGGAGGTGTGTGCCAAGGGCTGCTTGGCACTGGCTGTTCTGACCTCTGGCCGCTTGCTTCCCGGCTCACTCCGCTCCTTCTTTCTCCAACATGTTCCCACCTCCTGGCTTTTGTGCATGTGAATGGCTTGTACCCACATCTGCCTGTGTCTGGCTCCTTTCCAGCCATCACATCCCTGTGTAACTGTCACCTCATCCAGGAAGCCCTCCTGACTACTCCTGATCCCAGTTTACCTTCTTATTCCTTCTTCAAACTGACCTCCAGATAAAATGGTCTTTACTTGTGTGTTGCTTGTCCAGCCAACTAGACACAAACTCCCAACCAGACAGGAGGGCGGACTGTCTCTCTTGTTCCCTATGGTCTCCAGCCTTGCACATCGAAGGCTTCTCATAGTTGGCTGCCAAGTGAGGGACTGAGGGTGAGGGTTTCTTGGGAACAAGAAGACCCTTGGGTCCTCAGATGAACGTCTGTGCCTTGGGCCACCTGTGTGGCCTAGAGTGAGCATGGGACAGGGAATAGAAGGGCAGGGAATAGGATTCAGACACTTGGACAGGGAGTTCAGGCCCTGTGTGATGAGGTGCTGAAGGCATCAGGTCCAGGTCTGGGGCAGCATGGCCTATCTTAGACCCAGGACTTTCTCTCCCAAAGCCTGGCATCCTAGTGGAGAAAGCCCGCCGGGGAATGAGGGAGGGGTGGTCCCAGACAGACCCCGAAGTCCTTTGTCTGTAGCAGAAGGCTTAGCGTGATTCAGAGTGCTTTCCGAGCATTAGGGTTTTTATTCTCATAACAAGTTATGAGGAGGAGCTATCATTACTCTCATTCTGTGGAGAGAAATGATTTCCTCAGTCACATAGTTGGAGCTAGAATTGGAACCCAGCCTTCTGGGCCCAAACTTGTGCTTTTAACCTTGCATTCTGCTGCTGATCTTGGGGCAAACTACTCTGACTCTGAAGACTAAAAGGCAGTGATATGCAGATTTTTGTAAAGGATTTGGCATTTTACACAAGTGAATTCTTACTCAGAAACTCAATAGGCAAAGTGTAGAAGAGGAAATTCCTCAGGCTGAAGTGGGAATTGGGGTCCTGAGACCTCCATGCTGGGCCCCTCTTTGTCCCAACCTGTCCCTCCTCACAGGGTTTCTGGCTTGAAGTCCTCCTCTTACCTACTTTTCTCAAAGATTCTTACTTTCCTAAAAGCTAGAAACAGATTGGACCTTTACATTGCATTGTTGTGAAACTTTTTCTTAGCCCACAGAACCCTTACAGGTAATACAGGTCTGGGTGAAGGGGGTGTGGGTGAGAGGCGCCCCAGCACCCTTCCCCTCTGGGAGCCTCTGAAGCCTCATTAGGGTTCCATGGAATAAGAAGCATGCTCAGGAACCCTACAGGATTCTAACATTCCAAAGAATTCTATCTTCCTAAGATAGTCTGTGTTCTAAAGATTCTTCTTTCTATGGAGAGACAATTTATAGATAGTAAAATTCATAAATATTACATGCTACTCCCATAAAACCACCACCCAAATCAAGATAAGGAGCATTTCACTCCCAGACAGCTCCTTCACAGTGCTTCATCTAGTTCTAAATATTTTCAAACTTCTGATATCCTTAAACTTTCTGAAAGAGTAGCAGTTAGCAAACCACCTGGCTGGTGGACCAAATCTGGCCCACTATTTTTTTTGTTAATAAAGTTTTATTAGAACACAGGTATGGCCATTTGTTGACATGGTGCATATAGCTACTTTTCTGCTATAAAAGTGGGAATTGAATAGTTCCACAGAGACTGTATATGGTCCAAAAAATCAGGCTATTTACTGAAAATGTTTGTTGAGTCCTGTTCTGAAGCAGCACTGCCCACTGTAACTTTCTGCAATGACAAGGATGTCATGGGGTTTTGCTGTCCAAGAGAGTACCCATGAGGCACATATGCCTTTGAATATTGAAATGTGGCTCATTGGACAAAGGAACTGAATTTTAAATGTTATCTAAAATTAAAACTAAACTGGGCTTGGTGGTGTGAGTCTGTAATCCCAGCACTAGCGAGGCTAAGGCAGGAGGATCACCATGAGTTCAAGGCCAGCCTAAACTACTTAGACTCAGTCTCAAAAAAAAAGTTTTTTAATCTTTTTTTTTTCTTTAGTACTGGAGATTGAATCCATGGGCTTTGCACTGAGCTACAGCTCTAGCTCTTTTATTTTAAGACAAGGTCTGGATGAATTGCTAAATTGTCCAGACTGGACTTGAACTTGCGATCCTCCTCCCTTTACCACCCAGAGTGCTGGTGATTACAGGTGTGTGTCACTCAGACCAGCAAGTTAGTTAATTTACATTTAAATAACCTCATTGGTCCTAGTTCTAAAGAGTTCTAACACAAGGACACTAATGATTCTTACATCTACTCTTCCTGAAGGAGTCTGTCACTGAGGGAAGGGACACAGATTTGTCCCCAAGGTTGGGTCTGCAGGAAGTAACCCCTCCCTCATCTTATCTCAGGTTGGCAGCTTCAGGGTTAATGAAGAAGCAGCCTAGGACTGCTGATATTTTCCTCAAAGATGTTGTTTGTATTGATAGATTTTTGGATGATGCTTTAGCATTAAAAAAGAGAGAGAGAGAAAGAAAAAAAAAGAAAAAAATCAATGTGTGGCTGATTGTACCAGGAAGGGCAGTCGATTGGTGAAAAAGCTGTGGCCGTGTATTGGGAAATAGATTTTTCTGCCCTCCAGACATTAGCTTGAAATTCTTTGAAATGAAGGAGCACAATCTATGTCAGAAATGAAAGATTAAAGAGGTTAATATGCTGGGCCTCCCCTCCTCCTTTTTAATTTCCACGTCCCGGGTGCCCTTGGCCTCCTGAGGAGGATGCACAGGGTCCGCTGCTGCACTGCAGCTGATGTCCCCTCCCCCATGTAGCTGGGGACTGGTGGAGGGGCAGCCGCCCCTGTCACCTGCTCTCCAGGCTGAGTGCAGATGGCAGAGGGACCTGCAGGCCTTTGTTCTGGGGTGGACTCCGGGCCACGGGATCTGGTGGCCTGCTCCTGGGGGAGCTTCTCCAGGGGCTGGTGTTGGACCCTCGTCTTGCCCTCAGCTCGTCATGACCTCTGGGTCCCCAGGCTTCGGGCAGCTCAGCATCAGCCCTGAGGACACCAATGCTCACGACATTGAGCACCCCCTCCCGTTTCAAGCATTACAGATGCACAAGCATGATCTGCACTCAGATGTGTGACAACAGAGTATTTGGTCCACGTGTCGCCGAAAGTGAAGATTTTAACCCTGGAGAAGCTAAGCGAGGTGACCAAATTGCTGCACAGACCGTGTTCAGGCACAGACCATAGTCTCCTCTGGTCTAGTTCCAGAATTTTGCCTCCTTTGCCTTTCCAGAGGAACATCCACCTGGCTGACTTTTCATCCACTACATAGCTGGTGGAGGTGGAAGAGTTTCTGCTGTTGGTAGCTTCTTGGTTTGGTCTCCTTTTTATTTCCAAAATACCAAGATTATGAGACCAGCCCCTCTTGGTTGGACCAACTCTTCTGCAGACCTGTCCTTCACTCGTTCTAATAATACTTTTGCAAAATGAAGAGTACTGTGACATTCAATCAGTTGCACAGGAAGCTCTGAAAAGCATGGGTAAATATAGAGAGGAGTTCTAGAAAGGCTGGCTTAGGGATTTGGGCTCCTTGAGAGGACCCAGGACCCAGACCAGTGGAGATGGCCCCATGGGCTGTGCGCAGGATGACACCAAGGAAGATGCCCATCTCCTGTGTGCTCAGCACAGCACAGATGGGCGACCACTGGACACTTCCTCAGTGCACCTGGGACAGGGCATTCCAAACTAGGATCCAGATTTAGGAAGCCCAGGGTCCAGCCTGGATATTGCACCCTGCCCTGCAGCCTCTGCTGTTCCATAGGGCAGAGAGGCACCAGGCTGTGCCATATGCATGGCCACACCCCAGCTTCAGGCTGGTTCTGGACACCTGGTGGGAAGAAGAGGCCTCCAAAGAGACAGTTGGCTGCAGGGCTGCCCAGGGGAGATGGAGTCTTGGAGCAGGAAGGATCAGAGAGGGTGAGGCAGATTGTGTCTCCCTGACCCTTCTCCTCCCAGCTCTCTCTAGGAGTTCCGACAGCCTCTTCTTAAGCAGTGCATGCCATGCTGGAGGATGTTGGTGTCCCCGCAGCCTGGATGTACTGTGAGCACCAGGCCTACAGGTGCTGTCACCCTCCATCTGGCTCTCCCAAGGTCTTTCTTGTCCATTTCTGTGTTCCCAGAACCTGGAGAATAGTCTGGTGGATGAACCAACCAACACTCAGTCACTGTGAAAGTGAAAAAGGTCAAGCTAGCAAGCACTTATGGAGTGCTTACTGCATTCTGGGCACTGTGATCTGCAGTGGACTAAGCTGCTGACCCAGGAAAAAATAAGTAGCTCAGGAAAAGCACCTAATAAATGCTTCCGGGCACCTATGGGGCTAAACTCCACTGGGGACCCTGGAGGAACCCTGGGAGTGCCCCCAGGTGCCCTGGCCTGCTGTGTTTCGTGTGGAGCCCAAGTGGATGGATCTCATCTCCCTTGCTGTGCAGTGAGCTGAGGTGCTCGGCAAAGGAGCCTCGTGGGAAGCCCAGATGTCTGGGGGCAGCTCTTATCCAGAGCCAGCAGGCTCTAGAAGCTCTGTATGGCTGCCTGTCCTTTGGGCTGCACATTTTCAGCCCTGAGCCTTTGCCTCTTATCATTCTATCTGTTTGAATGAAACAATACAGAAAGCAAATGGTGTCTGAGTTCCTGGACCAATAAGGCTTGGCACTATAGAAGAGATCTGGAATTAAAAGGCATGTGAAAAATAATTTTATTCATCCATCCATCTATTCACTGTTGTGGCAAAGACTAGCTGCTCATTAAACTCATTTCTCTGTCTTCCTAGCACATAGATAGGCCTCATTTCTCAGCCTTCTTTGCAGTTATGGACATGTCACATGTCCATAAAACAACTCCTGCTCCCATAATCCTCCACTCTCTTTTACCATCTGCAAGTTGAGAAGCCGGAAATCGAGGTCCTAGAGTGGGAGGAGCCAAAAAATGAAGGAGTCTGGGCCTTTGGATGGCTGGCTTTCTTTCTTTCTTCCTTTCTTCCTTCCTTCCTTTTCTTTCTTTCTTTCTTTCTTTCTTTCTCTCTCTCTCTTTCTTTCTCTTTCTTCCCTTCCTTCCTTCCATCTTTCCTCTCTCTCTTTCTCTCTTTCTTTCTCTTCTTTCTTTCTTTCTTTCTTTCTTTCTTTCTTTCTTTCTTTCTTTCTTTCTTTCTTTCTTTCTTTCTTTCCTTCCTTCTTTCTTTCTTTTGCAGTAGTAGAGCCTGCTAGGCAAATACTCTATTATTGAACCCCATTCCCTATCCTTTTAAAATTATATTTGAGACAGCATCTCACTAAATTTCCCTGGATGGTCTAAAACTTGCAGCTCTCCCACCTCACGCTCCAGTAGCTGGGATTATGGGCATGTGCTACCACACCCAGATTACTGGCGACCTATTGATTGAGACCACTTTGCAGCCCTCAGAGGGAAAGAACAACACAACTGTATGAAGCCGCTGAGAATTTGGGGGCTTGCCTGTTACAGCATCCAGTGATAGCTTGCTGACACGGCTCATTGAGCAAGTACTTACTGAGCAAATCTGCTATGTGCCTGGCACTGAACTAGGTGCTGAGATGCAGTAGTGAATGAGATAGACAAGTCTCGGTCCCTGGAACATTTTAGCTGGAGAGACAGAGAATTAAAAGTTGTCATTATTTCCCATAGTGTATCAGATGTACCATGAAGCAAAAGAGGGTAAGTTAATAGTAGAGAGAGGGATGGAGGTGTTGGAGGGGAGAGGAATTTTGAACCAGGTAGTTAGGGAAGGTTTTTCTGAGAATGGTACTTAACATCTGTCCTGAGATTCAGGATTAAAAAGAAGCTGGCCACATTAAATCTGAAAGAAGGACATTCAGGCCTGGGAGACAGCAGGAGCAAAGGCCCTGGGGTGGGAGTGGAAAGGAGGCCAGGGTGGCTGCAGGGAAGAGGATGCAGGAGGTAGGTTTGGAGGCAGAGGTGGGAGTCAGATCTGCAGAACCATAGAGATCATAGAAAGGAATCTGGATGCTCACCAAATTCAAGCCTTAATTCCTCACTGTGCTGGTGTTGGGCAGAGTGGTCTGGGGGAGGTGTCTGGGTCATGGGAGTGGGAGTAGAGCTGCCAGAATGGATGAGTACCTGTGTCCCTGGAATGGGTCAGCAATCAACCTTGGGAGTTCTGACCTTTTCTCCCGTTTTGCCTGCTCCTGCTTACCCTTCTGATTCCTGCAAAAGTTGAAGCGGCATGAGGCCCTGAGCAGAAGCTGGGCAGATGTGGCTCCAAACTCTTGGACTTCCCAGCCTCCAGAACCATGAATTCAAATAAATCTATCTTCTTTATAAAGCATCCAGTGTCAGGTATTTTGTTATAGCAACAGAAAATGGCCAAAAACACCATTCTTAGTGTTTTTGACCTGTGCACTGTGCGATACATTGATGATAATGTGATTAGCAAAAATTGATACTGTCCCCTTCTCCTGGAGCTTGGATTCTGGGTGACTGACTGCCCATCTGATACTCAACTCTTCTCTCAGGTGCCTCTGCCAAGCTGCCTTTCCTTGTTTGCCTCCTCCAGTGACAGGGAGCTCACTAGCTCTTAGGCAACCTCTTGCATCTCTGTGTGGTTCTGATGGTTCCTTCATTTGCTGCCTGGGATTAGATAGCCACTTTCTGTCTTATGGGAGCGGGGCAGTGACTGTGTGGCAGTCATGAGAGAACATGAAGGAAAATAAGATGAAACTCTTGCTGGTAAATAGCACATGACTCTTTAGTTGGGTCTTCCAGGTGGGGGACACTTTGATATGCTAACTGATGTCTCCCTACTCCCCATCCCTCCTTAGATTCAGGAAACCACAGGGAGTTCCATTTTTTTCTGCCTCAGGGATGGTTGTTAAACAAAAGAAAGAGAATAAGAGAAATGAGTTTGTGGTTTTGGATTTCAAAAGCCTATTTAAAGTCTCTAGAATCAGGCTTTTGAACCTCAAAAGTGTAAGCTTTGAAGGATCCAGGGAACAAAATTTAGAGAATAACAGACAGTGTAGAAAACTGATCTGTCCAAGGCGGTTGTTGATATCCCAGCAGAGAGGGTGGCTCCAGGGCTAGAGGCACAGGGAAGGCCTGGGGGATGAGGCAGACCCCACAAAGAGCAGCAGGAGCCTCACCAAAGGAGCAGAGGGGCAGAACAATAGAGACATTTTCTTGTGAGAGGGTGCAGAGAATAGGTAGGGTAAAAGAAGCAGTGGCTCCTGTGTCGCAAATACAGTAATATCTTGGTAACAATTCAGATTGCAAACAGAAGTGTTCTGCAAATTGTGCTTCTGTTTGCAAATTCCTCACTGGGTGATGAATAAGACTGTGGCTGTCTTCCCTGCAAGAACCTGAACGCAGCCATCTTCCCCAGAACCGTGGAACTAATTAAGTTCGTGAGCCGAGGTACCACTATATGTTCCCACATGAGTCTGGGCATTTGTTCCCACCTCCTGCTGTCAGCCCAGGAGCTATTGGAGAGACCTTCTCTCTTCTTTTGGTTGATGAAGCCCCAAAATGTAAGCTCCAAGAGCACCCCGACCCGGAGAAAGCCTGCTTGAGAACAGAGTAACCTGGCACTGTTGAGGCCCTGCATCCAGCCATACCGGAAGCTGTGCTTGCACAAGCTTTTCAGGTTCCTGCAAAAACAAAGGGATTGTTCTTGTGTGTTTCTTAAGCCACTGGGAATCGGGTTTCTGTCACTATCAGCCAGGAGCTCTGACCACACCACCCAGTGACAGAGGAGTGGAAGTAGCGAGTGCCATATATGGATTAGACAGGGTGCTTTCTCCCTCAAGTCTCCCACCACCCAGGCAGCCGCAGTGCGTCCTGTTCACAGACAGGCCGGCTGGAACTCAGACAGGCACAACTAGACCAGGCTCTGGGGGCGGAGGTGGGAGCTGAGGCTCCAGGCTGCCGTGCGCTTCTCTTTCGGGTGTCTCTGCAGTCCTGGCTGCAGTGAAGAGAGGTGAGAAGGAGGTGTCCAGCATGCAGTCTCGCAGGAGAGCCGGAGTGCGCATCTGGATCACTGAGTGCAGCAGATGGCCCAGCTGACTCTACCACATCATGTAAGTTTATGGCGTTGCCAGGTTCTCCTCCCCGCTGCGTTTATAGGGATGTCTTCAGGATTTCCTTTTTGATATATGAGAGAGGCTTGTACACTGGGGCCCCCTCCATCAGAGGGTAATCTGCGAGTAAATCACTGCAAACCAGCAGCCGAGTGTTTGCGCGGCCATGCTCTGTCCGTGCTCTGGGATAAATCTTCTGGGGAACGTGCTTACCGTGTGACCCCAGTGAACAAGCAGGATGAAAAGGTCAAGTACAAGGGGCAACAGGGAACTTGTCCTTTGCTCCCATCTGGACTGAGGATGGAGCAGGAGGGCATGCTGGTTTCCTAGGGCTGCTCCACTGAGGTACCACAGTGGGGGACATAAAACAACAGCATCTCATTTTCACACCATTCCAGAGGCCAGAAGGCCAAGGTCAAGGCGTCCCCATGGCAGCAACCTCTTCAAGGGCCCTAGAGCTTACTCCTCTTGGCCTCTTCCAGCTTCCGGTGGTCCCTTGAGGTCATGGTCTTGTCGATGCAGCACTCCAGTCGCTGCTGCTGTTGTCACAGGCCACTATCCTGAGTGTCTGTCTCCCTGTTCCAAATCTCCTCTCCTTTCTTCCAAAAGGCACAAGTCCCCAGATAAGACCCCACTTGAGCCACTCTGATGTCATCTTACCTTGATTCCTTCTGTACAGGGCCTGTTTCCAAATAGAGTCATAGTCCGGGGACAAAAGTAGACACCGTTCAGCCCTGCAGGGAAGATGGCTTGGTGGCTCCTGCAGAGGGAGGGGCTCATTATGGGATGGGAGGGGCTGCGGAATCCACACATGTTCATGCGGGTCATTAAGAAAGCCCAGCTCACATTCACCTCAACACTCAGGCCTTTAGGGACCCATATGAGTGGAATGACGCCTGCTGGGGCTTCACTGTGGTCTGTCCCCAAGGGGTCTTGAGGGGTCATGAAGCAGAGACAGTCCTCAGTGTGACAGTGCAGAGGTGGGGGGCCCTTTCAGGGGCAGGGCCCCATTGGGAGGTCCCAAGCCTGGCTTCCTGTCTCACTAGATGCCTCAATCCTGAGTACACTCTGCCGTGACACCAGTGCCCTGCCCTTGAGCCTCCCAGAACTGTAAGCTAAATAAACCTCTGATCTTTATAAAGTTACCTAGCCTCACTTATTTCATTATACCAACAAAAATATCCAAAATAGTATGAAGACATTCCTTCTCACCCATCAAGAAGTCTATTCTCTGAAGTGTCTCTTTCATGGTCATTGGAGACAGGGAATACTAGAACGTTCTCAGCAGAATTGGTCAAATGGAAATTACACAGATACTTCTCTTGGTAGACTAACATAGCTGCAGTTCTGTGCAGCCCATCCCATGAAGAGGCAGAATTTTCATCTCCCCTTGAATCCATGCTGGTCATGTGATTTGCTGTGGCCAATAGAATATGGCAGAAGGAAAGTGTGTTGATCCCAGGCCTGAGCAGAAAGAGGCCTTGCATGCTTCCCTCTCTGCTCTTTTGGGGCTCTGCAGTCACCATGTGAGGTGTCCCACTAGGTGGGTGGAGAATGAGAGATGTGTGGAGCAGACATGACCTTACCTAGCTGCCCCATCCAAGACCAGCCAGCCCCAGCCGCAGGAGGCAGACAGTGAGCCAGCCCAGCTAAGATCAGTCCAGAGGAACCCCCAGGGATCCACCTTAGAAGTATAAATGGTTGTGCTGAAGGCCACTGAAATCTGGGATGTTTTGTTACCCAGCAGTGTGGATGCATCATCAACAGTAAAATGGATACATAAATTGGGACATAGTTATGCATGGAGTAACACACAGCAAAAAGAATGAGCAAACTATTGCTACAGGGGACAACATGGATGACTCTCACAGATACTGTTGTGTGAAAGAAGCTCACTACAAACCAGGCACAGTGGTGCACACTTATATTCACAGCTACCAGGAAGGCTGAGGCAGGAGGATGGCAAATTCAAGAACAGGCTAGGCCACATAAAGCTACTTTATCTCAAAAAAGGAGGGTGTCTTAGTTACTTTTTCTGGTTGCTGAGACAAAATACCCAATGCTTACAAGTTAAAGAAAGAAAGGTTTATTTCAGCTCACAGTTTGTAGAGGTTTGTTTCAGTTTATAGTTGGCTGGCTTCAAGACAGGATGGCACGGCAGAGGAGCATCGCAGAGGAGAAACAGTCAGAAGGCAGCAGCGGCAGCAGCAAGCCTGTCTTCCCTCTCAACCAGGCTGTAAACCTATTGATTGGTGCCACCTACCCAGTTTGGGGCTTCCATTATTCACATCCAGAACTATGCTAATTCCAATCTAATTGGAATCTAATTCAGCACCACACACCCTTAATCCCAGTGTCACGCGCCCTAGATCCATCCAGCTCTGAAAAGTCCCAGGTATGAGCCCATGAGGCTTGGAGCAGGGGAGCATCTAGACACAAGCCATAATATCAGGGGAAAGATTTTCATTTGGTGAAACAATTATTGAGCTCTACGCTCACAATCTGTCCATTTTTGTGGCTGTACATGGTATTCTGGTAAGAAGATTTTAAAATGTCTGGTGTCTTATTTCTTTTCTTGTTGCTGGAGGGCCAGTGGGCTCAGTTAGGCAGAGGATAAGTGGGTAAGGGGAAAATCACGCCCAGTCAAACACTCCTCGGAGCTCCTTGTGAAGCTGTCACCTCAGGACCAACTGCCATCGCTTCCTAAATCCGGCACGGCCAGTTTTTCTTCCTGTGCTGGGATGCGTCACCATCTCTCCCATCAAACTGCAAGTGAAATGGAGGCCTGAGCTTAGGGCCCAGGAGGTGTGACTCTCTCAGGGAGACGGGGATTGGGGGAGGGCTGGGCTCGGAAGGCACCTCAACCCAAGCAGGCTGGGAGGCCCCTCACACGATCTCCCCTGGGGCGCCCGTGTGTTACTTAAGTTGACCTTAGCTAAATGTTACTCCATTAAGCTAAATTCTCTACCATGGGAAGCCAGCTTGTTAAGGCCTTAGCCTGTGATTTCTGCTCCCCTCCAGTGTCCCCACTGCCCCGAGCCCTCTGGAAAGTCACCTCAGCTCGCCAAGTCTCATTGTCCTTGTTTATAAAATGGGGATAGGAGGCAGATTTTGGACAATATGGGCACTGTCTGCCACTCTCGGAGCCTTCTGCCACTCTCAAGCTGCCCTCCGGGATGCAAAACACCCTGTGATGCAGGGGAGAGGACTGCCGTAGACTTTCTAGTGACCTGGGCCAGTGGCCCCTCAGCTGGGCGGGGTCCTGATCTGTTCAGTGGTGGTGGGTGTCTTAGTCCAGTGGCTCCTTTTCTGTAGACACTGGGCTGAGGCAGGGGGCAGGGGGTGAGCTCAGCCCCACCCCTCTAGAAGAGGCTGTGATTTCAGGGCCCAGGGGTTGGGGGGAAGTGGAGGCTGCAGCCCCGCATTGGCTCTGCTCTGCAATGCAGACAGCAGGGGTGGCTTCCCCAGCAGGTCTGCTTTCTCCCAGCCCGACACTCCTTTCTGGAAGGAGCCCAGCCTCGCCTTGGAATGAATGAAAATGCTGGAGTGAGCAGATGGAAAATGGGGAGGGGGCAGGATGTCCCAGTCATTACAGATGGATTTGGGGGCACACCAGTGAAAAAGAGATAGAATGACAGGGACAGACAGACCTGGGGGCAAGCAGAGGAACACAGTTTGGTTGACAGGTATTTATTGAGCACCTATTAGGTGCCAAATGCTGTAGACCCCTCATCTAGAAAGCCTGGTGGATGGTCGCAGCTGGGTGGTGCCTCTACTGAGCAGAATGTGCTAGAAACACACATGGGGCAGGAGTGACCGTGAAGCCCTGGGCCCCTCTTGCCTTTGCCCTCCACCCCTGACACGGCCCTCGGGACCTGACCTGGGCAGGGCGCCAGGGTTTCCCAAGCCCAGGGATTACCAGACTGTGGTCTCCCAGGCCCTGTGGGCCCCCACGCTGGTTGGCTACGGGGTAGAGGCCCCCCTGTGTCTGGGACCTGGCACTCTTCTCTCGGCAGCAGGGCCTCCCAGGACACGATGGCCCAGGTGGTGGACACGTGTCCCCGGGGGGCCTCCCTGGGGGCTCCTGCCGCTGTCACAGCCACACACGCCCTTTGCAAACACACACAGCGCATGATTGATTCTCTGCCATCCCCTCCCATCCCGGTGCGGCCCAGTGAATGGCTGACGTGCTGCCCAAACACCCCGCCAGAGCCACTTCCCTGCCCTCTGCCCCGGAAGTCATTTGTTTGTTTTTAGACACAGCCTTTACGCCCAGCTGAAAGGCCACGGGCTCCTGGGAGCCGCCCATCTGAGCTGCAGCCCCGCTGAAGATTGTCCTGGAGCTGCTTGGGGACCTTGATGCTGAGGTTGTGTCTGGCGGGGCCAGGTGGCCCAGGTGGGTCCCTCTGGTCACTCTGGGAACCTGAGGAGGACCCCATCCTTCTTGCGTGGTGGCAGCCCCAGAATGACTTGGCTGTTTGTCTTGTGTGGAGATATTTTATCCACCAGACATTGCGAGTAGCTCGAGGGCAGCGAGCCTTCCCTCCCTCCTTCCACCTCCCTTGCGGCCTCTTTCCCTGTTACATTAACTGAGGACTCCCCTAGGAAATAGGGGTGAGGAAAACAGCCTTGAAAGGAGGCTGGGGTTCCCAACATCCTAGGTGAGAAAGAAGTGCCTGGCGCACACTAGGTGCTCAGCCTCTCTTTCCCTCTCCCCCCTCTCCGTCTCTCTTGGTCACCGTTACCAGGCCATCCTCCCCATCCGGACTTGTGCTGGAGAGAGGGGCACTGGGCTGGCTCAGTCTCACTTTGCTGGACCCTGCTGTGTGACCGCAAATAGATGCCCTTTCCTGGTCTGGTCATTTCATCTCAAGACCCCTTCTCATGCTGTGTGCTCAGGTTGGGAGCTCCCGAGGGAACTCAGCCATTTTCTCTTCTGTGTATGTTTTCCATCCTGCCTGCCTGGTGGATGCTTCCAGAGACAAGTACCGAAATGAGGCGAGGCCTGAGCACAGCCTGGGCACCACACCGCAGATTGGGTAGCAAGACTTGGACCAAGAGAGTGTGGTTCCTTCTGCTGGGAGATGTGGGCCGTGCCGGAGTGGAGGATGGGGTGGAGAGAGGTTCCTGCTTTTCTTATTTTTATATAAATGTTGCAGCCTTATGTTGTCCTGCAGCTCCAGTCCCCGGCACTGGTGAGACAAAGCCCGGGATGGGGTGAGATTGGGAGGCAGCCTTGGCTTCAGAGATTCCTCTCCGTCTCCTTCTCCCTGTCCTCCCAAGGACTGCCTGCCTGCCTGCCTGCCTGCCTTCCCTCCCTCCTTCCTTCTTTCCTTCCCTCCGTTGCCTAGCAAGTCTGGGAAGCAGAGCCCCACACATTCATTTGCTCACCTATCCATCCACCCAGCCACTCACCTGCCCTTGTCACAAGCACTATCTAAGAGAGGCTAGGTGTAGGACTAGTTCTGGGACACCACAGGGAACCAAGCATCCCTGTTTTGACCTCAGGGGCTCTGAGCCTGGCTGGCAAGAGGGCCAGCAGGCGATGATAGTCGAAGGCACAGGGTCTGTGAGGAGGGTGCACAGAGCAGAGGAGCCCACAGGAAGCCCCTGGGTCAGCTGGGGCCGCAGCTGGGGGGAGATTGCCTTGGAGGAGGGAGGGACCTTCGGAGCTGGCCCGGGGCAGAGCCGAGACAGGGGAAGAGTTCAGGCTGAGAACAGCATGTGGAGGCCCTGAGCTGAAAACTCCGACAGGGCTGGAAATGGCCTGGAGGCCAGTGATAACAACAATAACAACTGCCACCACGGCCCCTCCAGTCCTGCGTGCCAGCCCCTCTGTATGCCAGCTCACTGAGCCCTGCCGGCCATGTACCCACTGCCCAGGCAGGAGACAGGCCTGAGGGGGACCTGGTGGAGTGCCCCCTCCCCAGGTCTGTGCCCTCTCCCCCAGGAGAGGCCTGTGGGTCCTGAGACTTGGCCCAGGGCTCAGGCTGTGCTCGGGGCCCGGGAGGCCCAGAGGGTGGGGGCGGGGCATGGGAAGAGTGCAAACTGGTTTGGGGCGGTAGGGCTTTCCTGTCGCTGCTGGTGGCCCCCGCCTTTGTCCTCATGTGTCACTGAAGAATGCAGCCACAGTCTGGATAAAGGCAGCTTTGTTTGGCTGGTCTCAGGAGAGGGAAGGGAGAGAAAGGGGGCTGTAGCCAGGAAAGGGTTAAGTTCCTCCCTTCTGGCTGGCCTGGCCCCTGCCTCTGCCTCTGGGCAGGAAGCCCTTCTGCCCTGTGGACACCCACATCCTCTCCTGTGCCCTGAATGCGCTTCCTGACTTTGTGCCCAGCTTCCTTTTCTCTGAGCCTCAGTTTCCTCATCTGGATAATGGGAATCATGTGCCAACCTCTTTGGATAGTTTTGAGGTTCTAGCCAATAAGCCCCTCGGTTGGCTGTGCCTACAAGGTGTATGGTTAAGTGAGCAAAGGCAGCCCAGAGAGGTAAAGCACCCCAAGATCACCCGGCTCAGCTGTGGAGCAAGGCAAGGAGGCAGGGAGACAGGAACCTGCTTGTCACTACACATGATGGTAGCTGGGGTCCCACCTGGGTCTTTTGCCCTGGCGAGGGAGAGGGACAGATGGTCACTGGAATGTGTGCATTTCCAAATGGTCACCTTGTGAGGGTGGGCACTGGCCCTGACCCCAGGTGCTGGGCGCAGGTGGCAGTGAAGCTCAGCAACTCCAGCCTGCAGCCCCTGGGGCCAGGTGGCTGTGACCGCACTGAGGGGCTGTGTGATCTTAGGTGGGCCCTGACCCCTCCAGACTGGGGACCTCATGTGACTGCCTGCCTTGCAGAGCTGCTGGGAAACATGCAGGAGACGCTCTGTGGGTCAGCTAGGCCTGGCCATGGCCATCGGATGAGTGGGACCGTGGATATCTGTCTGCTTGCTGGCTGCACACAGGACTGGCTCAAGGCTAAGGTCTGTCCAGGCCTCTGGGCCCTGGCTGGGAAGGAAGGGTGTGGTCCAGAGGCATCCTGGGGCTTTGGGCTCCAGAGAGGCTCTGCCCTTTGGGGAGGGGCAATTACATGGGCCTGGAGCACAAGGACAAGGGCTCCTGCCTCTCCTCATGTGACAGATGTGGATAGACAGATGGGCCGGGGCTGGGCAAGCTCAGTCATGGCCCGGATATAAGCTCAGCCCCATAGGGCTGTATCTCCCTTATCCTGCTCCCTCAATGCAGCTGCAGCCAATCCCAGGGGTCTGGAGCCTACTGGGCTCACCACATGGTCAGAGCTCACCTCTTTGGATTCAAGAGAAAATAAAGCCCAGAGAGGGGAAGTGATCTGCCCAAAGCCACACAGCAAGTGAGGGATACAATCATTCACTGACTCAGCAGATATACCTGGAGTACTAAGGTGGATTAACCCCTTCAGGGGAGGACATTTCTGGTGTAAGCCTAGGCTCCTGCAAAGATCCGGGGTGTGGTGCGGGAGCCAGTCTGCCATTTGCTGTGTGACCTCCAGCAAATGAATGTTCATTCACTTGCTCTGGGCCTGTTTCCTCACCACTGAAGATATTCATTATGCTTATGTCACAGGGCCCTGGTGAATGAAGTGAGATAATCCATATAAGGTATTAGCCTGAGCCCTGCTACACTGTAGGTGCTCAATAAACAGGGGTGGTCAGGTGGAACTTGGGGTTGGTAGGGATCCCCAGAGCTCAGAGTGGGGCTGCAGCCCCATTTGGAAGCCTGGGAGACCACGGCTCAGCACTGCGGTAAGAGAGGCGGCTGGGTCCCGGAGGCAGAAGCCCAGGTTGGCAGTGGTGGGGGACTGGGCTGTAGCTGCATGGAGGAGGGGGAGAAGGAGGCAGTGAGGGAAGGCTTGGTCTGTGGCTGGGACAGGGGAGATGGGTCCCGGCAGCACTTTTGGGATTGGTGGGAGGAAAGGGGAGAAGGCGTCCTGCTGGAGGGGGAGCCCCTGAGAACCCCAGGTGCAGAGCTGGTCACTCCCAGGCCAAGCCAGAGTTCCCAGGGCCCAGCAAAAAACCAAGCTTTAGGGCCCTTTGTTCAAAGAGCAGAGAAGAGGGTTGTTACAAAGACTAGCAGGTGAGTGTGGGGACACACGCCTGTCATCCTGGCTACTCAGGAGGAGCTCAGGTTCATGCCCAGCCTGGGCAAGTTAGCAAGACCCTGACTCAGAATGAAACACAGAAAGGGCTGGAAATGTAAAGTGCTCTGGGTTGTATCCCTAGTACCCCCCCCCCCACACTGAATATAAAACACTCAAAGAGAAAACGTTTTCCTTTCTGTTGTCCATACTATCTTGCACAGCGCAGCCTCCGGGTCTCAGCCCACACAGGGACCTTGGAGCACAGGGCACTGTGCAGCTGCAGAGCTCTCGCATCTGTGAGGCTGGCCCTGGTTATGCCCATTTTACAGATGAGAAAACTGAGGCCTGGGAGTGGCACATCCTGTTATTCTCACTCCCATTCCAAGGCACCTTGTATCCCTCTCCCCTCACCAGGTCTCTTCCTGACTCCTTTCCACTCATCCATCTCCAAAGAAGGGTTTGAGGGCATTAAATCACAGGACCTGCTAGCACAGATGAAACAGCAGAGCAAAGGGGTCCTGGGGAGGACCCGGCTAAGATGCTGTGTGACCTCGGGCAGGCCACATAAACTCTCTGGGCCTATATTCTCTTGGCAGAGTGAGGCTCAGGGCCCAGAACCCCTGCACTACCCTCTTCCCCAAGGCTCATCACCGATGCTGTGTCCCTCTCAGAGTCTGAAGCTTGAATCAGTCACAAAAAAATCAAACCACAGTCCCCCAAGTGCTTGCCGGCTCCTTGGGCCTTAATTTTTTTGGCTGCTAAGGAGACTAATAAATGGCTTGCCACTTGACGTAATCATTAAGGGCTCCACTGAGCTGTGGGCAACATTTCCTCCCTCCCTGGCTGGCCTGGGGCGCCCAGCCACCGAGGGTGGCAGTGATGGATGGTGTCATCACGGGGCTGGCCCCGGGGAGAGCAGAGTGGGCGGCCTGCAGTCTCCTGGCCTATTCGTTACGGGAGGGAAGCTCGTGTGGGAGCCAGCAGCTTCCAGGCGGCTCCCAGGGCCCGGGCGGGATCCTGGGGGTACCATGGTCTGCCGACGGTGAGTTCCAGGGCTGGAGTATAGGGAGACCACTGATGAATGGCCGAGAAAAGACACAAGGTAGAAAGGGCATCTTGGTAAGAGGTCGCCTGAGAGTGAGCATTAAAGCACACTTTCTAAGGTTATAAAAAGGGTAAACATTTAAAAAGATTAATTAAAAGTTAAAAATCCATGTAATAAATTCACAGCAAAACTGCTTTCTGTGTTCTGTCCCTCTGTGTGTGTTTCCTTCGCGACATTAGCATTACAGTTCCTCTCCTCCACAGGAGTCTGTTCCCCACCCTTGCAAGGGGGCCCCATCAGGTGACTGGATCTGTCCAGTTGAATATGAGCAGAGGCGATTGCACAGCAGTTCTCAATAGGTGCCTCAAGAGGCCTGACCACTTTGTATGCTCTCTGCATCTGTGTTGCCTCGGCAGGCACAAGCCCAGGCCACCCTGGAGAGGAGAGACTTTGGGGAGCAGATGTAAGCCTCGGGCAAGTGAGGTAGCCAGTTATAATCTGTACAGCCAACTACAGGTGCATGATGGGTAATCCTAAATGCCTACTCCTTGAAGTCTTGTGGGGCTTTTGTTATGTAGCGGTAGCTGACTGACACAATGTCCAATGTTGGTGATGGGCTGGGCAAAAAGCTGTTCTCACATAGAATAGGCAGGTGGGCAGATGTTCAAATTTTGCATAGCCATTGAAGTGTATAAAAGATGAAAGACATCATAAATGCAAAGTGATATCACTTTGGGGGCCCACCGTCCTGGGTGCCAAATGAGAAAAATCAAATTACAAAACACAATTATAATGTGATTCCAATTTTTGTTTTCAGTGATGGGGGTCAAGCTTAGGTTCTCACTCATGCTGGCAAGTGCTCTATCACTGAGCTACATCCCCAATCTATTTGATCTCAACTTTTAATTTTAAAAATTATCTTTCTCTTCTCTCCCTCCCCCCATCTGTGCAGAGGAAACATGTGGAAGGAACTAACCTAAACTGTTAATCTGGCTTTTCCCCCGAAGGCTATGAATCTGCTTTTGGTCTTTGTATTACACATTGAGGTTCCCTAATCTAAAAATCCAAAATTCAAATTACTCTGAGATCTGAGCACCAGCATGATACCACATATGCAAAATACCCCTGACTTCAAGGGATGGGTCACAGCCAAAGCTCAAGGGCACTAAAGACAGTGTATAAAATGGTCTTCAAGGCAGAAGGACAAGGAGTGTTTGAAGCCTAAATATTGTGTTTAGACTTTGGGTTCCATTCTCTCAAGATATCTCATTATATATATATATGCAAGTATTCCAGAATCTGAAAAAAGTCTAAGAATTTTAGATCAGGGCTAGCCAACATGTAACACACTGACTTTGAGTTTCTTCTGTGCCAGATAAGGCATCTTTTAGTCCTTGTGCGTCCATGATGTAGGTGCCACGACTGTGCCCATTTCATAGGTGATGCCACTAAAGGTTCTAGAGAAGTACTGTGCTTGACATTGCACAGCCAGTCACAAGGGATGTATCTAAATTGCCAAATTATCCACAATAAGCGTGTGCTACTTTGGTAAACTCAGAAAAAAGTGTCTAATGTTAATAAAAAAAAATAAAGAAGGGATATCAGTGAACACCTTAAGTATTTAATGGCATCCACCCAGGGTCGGGGAAAGGATTGCTGGACAGATTTATATATTTTGATGGGCCTCAGTCTTTGTGGGACAATGACAATGGCAAAATGGCTGCGAAACTGGTGCAGAGGGTTGCTGCAGAGGGTGTATGAGTCTGTTTTCTGCCATCATAACAAAAGATCTAAAGCTGAATCACGTGTGAAGAAAGGTTGTTCAGCTCATAGTTTTTGGGGTGGGAAGCTGGCTCTGCTGAGGGTCTGCCTGGCCTTGTGATGTCGCGGTGGATGGGTCATGGCAGAATCACATGTGAGAAGGGGCGGGGCGGGGGCGGAGATCAAGTGGTAAAACAGAAAGCCAAGAGCACTGGGGCAATGAGTTCTTTTTATAGTACTCACTCCCTGGAGAACGTCTCTGAGAACTGCAGGAATCTCTCGCGGGGGCAGAGCTCTCTATGAGTCAGACACCTTTCACTGGTCCCCACCTCTCAAAGTTCCCGCCATTTAATCCTGCCACAATGGGGCCACGCTTCTGGCACATGAGCCCTGTGTAAACCACAGTAGAGGGTGATGGTCCCACCCCCACGGGGCCAGTGACACCCACCCTGGACAGGACACTCACATAGACCCCAGACACTGGGCCATTGGCCACAGACAGCAGCGTGAGGGCCAGGGCCATGTGCTCCATGTTGGCTGGATCCTTGGTGCTCCATAGAGCCGGGCACCCACAGGGGCCTCATGGGGCCCATGAAGTGGGATTGGGGTGAATGCAAGCATGAGTGAAGTCAGAAGCACATGGTTAGGAGGCAGAGGGGCCAGAAGACAGTAAAGGAGTGGGTTGGTGTCCCCCACCCACCTGCTGTGCTCCTGCAAGTCCTCCAGCCACAGGGCCTCCTTTGCTTGGACAGGGCCCCTCCACCCTCTTATTGCTGTTCCCAGGTGAGGGGAACCCTGAACAATGGTGGCACCCCACACCATCACTCAGGAGTGAGAATGTTTTCAAACAATTTATTCTGATAAACCTAGAACTGCTTCTAGCCACCAGGATGACCAGGTTTACCGGGGATGCACTTCCTGCCAGGGTTCTGCCTTCTGGGGTTTTCTTTACCTGCTGAGCCTTGGGCTTGAGGATATGGCTTCTTATCACACCAGTGAAATCTGTGTGATAGAATCAGAAGCCTTGCTATTGGGGACTCCAACAAATCAGGACCTTTGTGCATGTGGCTGGTTCCTGAGGTCCGAGGAGCCCCACTACCTTGTAGGGAAGGGTGGCAAAGGGGAAGTTAGTCTCTGGGGGTCCCAGACTCCCACTTCAAGCCCAGACAGCTTTGTGTCTAGCTGATATTGGTGTTGGGGGGCACCCACAATTTTGATCAAAGGAGATTCCTCTGCTTCCGGAAGCTGTGCCATCACCTAGAGAGGACTTGTCCAGCGTTTCCCAGCATATCAGGGACTGGGACCCGGGCCTGTCTCGTGAATTTGTTGGACTCTCATGATGGGTAGATGCCACCTGTGGATGAAGATAGAGTCAAGGCAAGGAGAGAGAGGCTCTTCTAGGTGGGGACAGAGAGATGGCTCTCAGGGAGGTGACCTCCAAGCTGAGGCAGAGGGTAGGAAGAGCAGAGCAAGGGCAGAGGCTGGCAACTGGCCTGGCAGGGGCGAAGGGAAGCTGGGGAGGAGATGGAGCCAGAGAGCCTATGGGGCCCAGACACCTAGGCTCAGTTGCAGCAGTGACAGGCAGGCAGAGGGCTTTAAGCAGGGAGGGACATGGCCGGATTCACGTGGGAATAGGTCACTGGTTGTCCTGGGAAGAGCCTGGTGGTCTGCGGAGGTCCGACAAGCCCAGCCCACTGGCACATGTTTGGATGCCACAGACCTCATCCTGCCTTCGTGGTGTCCTTCCAGGGACCACTCTGCCACAAGCCACAGCCCTGGCACTTGGAGGGTGGGGACCACCTGCCCTTGCTGCAGGGAGACGGGAACAGAAAATCCCTCCCCTGGCCTGGCCAGGGGCTGCATGCTGCCCCGCATGGCCTTGGTGTCAGCCCTGTCCCGGGGCACCTGCCGGAGCCGGGCTGGCTACGTCCTGCTTTGCTCAGCCTCCTGGTGACATCAATGTCTTGGCAGGGAGGGGCCCGATGGCCACAGCTCACTGGGCACCCGGGTCAGGGCAGCACCTGAGCTGAGGACTGTCCCCGGCACCTCACACTGGTCCATACCACCGGGTCTCCGGGTGCGTGGATCCCCAAATCCCCATGAACGGATATGCATTCTGTCGAGGCACAGCAGGGCTGTGGGTCAGGTCTCCGCAGGTCCCTCATCTTCTCACTATGGGAGGCCCACACTGGGGCGGAGGGAGAGAGACGGGAAGAGTTGCAGCTGGAGGACACAGATCTGCCAGGTCCCGGGGGAAGGGGACTGTGGTAAAATGTGGTGACGATTTGGAACTACTTTATTGAGATGTAAGTCACATGCCACCCAATTCAGCTGTCTGAGTATATAAATCAATAGTTCTCAGGGTATTCAAGAATTGTGCAACCATCACTGCAGAACTTGGGGAACGTTTTCATCACTTCAGAAAGAAATCCTGTTCCCTTAGCTGTCATCTCAAACTCTCTCCTTTCCCCAGCTCTCAGCAGCCACTACTCTACTTCCTGTCTCTATGGACTTGCCTATTCTAAACAAAGTGGGTACACTGTGAAACTTTTCATGTCTGGCTTCTTTCACTTGGTGTGATGTTTTTGAGGTTCATTCACCTTGTAGCAGGGTTCAGTGCCTCACTTCTTTTCATGGCTAAATGATATTCCTCTGTGTGGAAGGACTACACTTTGGGTTCCCATCTGTTAGTGGATGGACACTTGGGTTATTTCCACTTTGGGACCATTATGTGACTGTGTACATTTGTGTCCAAGTGTTCATGAGTTTGTATGTTTTCATTTCTCTTGGATGTGCCTCAGAGTGAGTTCCTGTGTCACATGGCACGCCTTCCTATCTTTGACTTTTTGAGGCACTGTCAGACTGTTTTTGAAGCATATTTTTAATGAATATATGTGTGTGTGCACAGTTGCACTTGCATGTGTGCATTCAGCACATGAGCACAGTTGTGTGTGTGTCACAGTCTTAAATCATCCTTGGGATGTAGCAGTTATTGTCATAGTTTCTGTAGACTATCTTATTCTGTCTTCTGATGCCATGACAGGACACTGCAGACCGGTAATTTATAAAGGACAGAGTTGTATTTGGCTCCAGTTCTGAAGACTGACAAATTCAATGTCAAGGTGCCAGCAACTGGCCAAGGCCAAGGGAAGAGAATGCCTGAGAGACAGTGGAAGAACAGGGGCTGAGCATATTTTTTATCAGGAGGGAACCCACTCTCAGATGACTCATGCCCTCCTGTCACAGTGACATCAGTCCATCAGCCCTCATGGCTTCGTCATCTCTTAAAGGCCTCACCTCTTAATATCATGATGGCAATTAAGTTTCAACCTGGGTTTTGGGAGAAACATACAATGCACAGCCTAGAGCTGGGTGGGAAGGGCGTTCCTGGTAAGGAGATCTGCGTGGGCCAAAGCTGGTGAGTAGGAGAGAGAGGTAGAAATGGATCTGCTCACTGCAAAGTGTTGGAAAGTGGCTAGATCCCCACATTGGGCCCCACATCTGGTCTACACAGCTCCCTTCAGCCCTCCCAGCCCACAGCCCAGACCCACATCTCATGCAAATCATATACAAATTTCTCCCTCCCATCAGCCCAGAGGCACCCAGAAGAGTGGGAAATATTCTCGACTGGGTCCTTCCCTTCATTAATTTCCAAGCCGTAGTACATTACTCATGGATAATTAAGAGTGAGCTATTAATACAACATTTAATATTCAAGTGCAGCGAAGAGGAGAGAACTCTAAGTCACAGAATCTTATCCGACAAGTTTAGAGATGAGATCTTTTTTTTTTTTCAGCTTTCAGATGCTCCATAGAAGTGTGGGCCTGAGAACTTCATTTTTTGATAGACTATGAATAAGACCTCAGATTATCAGGAAACCCACTTGAGGAGCCCAGCAGTGACTACTTCCGGAAGTGTAACCTCTCTGTGGGACATGCCCAGAGCCCGGGGTGGCCTGGCTGTCCCTTGCTGGAGGGGAATTGATGACAGGAGGTTTCTCGGAGACAGTGACAGGAGAGGAAATATGGCAGTGGGACCAGGTCTGTCCGTGACAGAGGAGGCTGGAGCATCAGGACCGTGGAGTGTGTCGGCTCAGGCAGTCCTCTAACTAGTGCTCACCCTGGTCTACCCGCTCTTTTCCCGTGTGCCCTTGAAAATAAGGATACCCCCCCCCCCAAAAAAAATCTCTACCTTGCTGATTCCTGGAGTGTAACACAGAAAAGGAGCTCATGAAGTATGGAATGAGGGAGTAAAACATGTCTGAGCATCCAAGGCCATAAAGTGGAGTCTGTGCAGGGTTAACTCTCAGGACTGCTTCTCACCTTCTTTTACCTCGAGTGTGTGCATTCGAGTGGCACTTAAATGCCAGCAACGGGTCATCCCAGAGGCCATGCAGTGTGTGTGGGTGGCAAGCTTGGGTTAAATCCCCAGAAGCTGTGACTTCCCTGGGGCTCGGCCTCCTGGCCAGTGCAGTGGTCCTGAGTTAGAGCTCTGAGGGGGCTTTGCACATCAGAGTGCTGCTCCACAGGTAAATGCCCCTGCTGCTGGTAGTCTGTGGCTCTGTGGTTCTGGCCACACGAGCTGATGGGAGAGCCTCGTGGGGGCGCCGGAGGAAGGTCAGGCTGCATACAGGCAGAGATTTGAGCTGGAAGGAAAGCCTACCCCTGGGCAGACCTGAGCTGAGCACTTCCCTGGGTGCATGGATAGTCTAAACCTCATAACCCACTGGCAAGCACAGACGTGCTCCCTCAATTTCCCATGAGAGGGTGGAAGTCTCAGAGACATCAAGCAACCTGCTGGAAGCTGCCCAGTAGAGCCTGGGACTCCTGGGATCCCTGTCTCCAGGGCCTGTTCTGTGTCCCCCTACTTGGGGAGTGCTTGGTGGCTGGGTGAGGATGTACTGGTATCAGCACACCAGAGTAACACTGGCCCAGGTGCAAGTTCTCATGCTGCCCTATGGGACCATGGCAGTGTTAGTCCCCATCTTGCCACTCAGTCCCTTCATGCTGAAGTGGGAATAATGGACCCATTTCCGAGGCCGGCTCTTTCTCACTCACCAGGCCCACAGGAACTGCCCCAAACATCTTGCCAGTGGTGAGAAGGTGGGTGTTTACAGCCAGAAAAGAGCCCTCACCGGAAGCCAGAGCAGCTGGGTCCTTGGTCTTGGCCTTTGGCCTCCAAAACTGTAAGAAAACATCTCTGTTGCTTAAGCTGCCAGTCTGTGGTGTTTGTTATGGCAGCTTGTCTGAGTCAGATTAGGATGCTGTAACAAATTACCATACGTGGGTGGCTTAAATGACAGAAATTTATTTCTTACATTTCTAGAGGATGGAAATCTGAGGTCAGGTGCCAGCAAGTTTAGGTGCCCCTGAGATGGCTGTGCTTTGTTGGCTTTTCACACAGAACAGAGGGGAGGGGAGGAGAGGTCCTATCTCTTCTTGTAAGGACACTAATACCCTCATGAGGGGCCCCGTCTGCCTTGATGACCTCTCAGAGTCCCCATCTCCCAAGCCCCCCATGCCAGTCAACTTCCCACCACTAGAATAAAACACCAGAGACAATCAACTTACACAGCAGGAAGGTTTGTTTCAGTGGTTAGCGTCCATGACTAACTGTTCCCATTGTTTGGGACTGTGGTGAGGCTGATCACCTCATGGTCAGGAAGTCAGAGTGCGAGAAAGAGCCTGGATCCCACTGGCACCTTGGCAGGCACACCCTCAATGACCCAAAGACCTCCCACCTGGCCCCACCTTGTAGGAGCCCCGCATCTTCCTATAGCGCCACGCCAGGGACCATGCCTTTACCACATAGACCTCAGAGGGTCACTTATCCAACCACCCACTGGGGGTGCAGCTTCAACATATGAGTCTGTGGGGATACAGCATGCAGCCTGTAATACAGCTTGAATGGACAAATGCACTTTCCTTCTTTTTTCCTTTCTCTCTCCCTTCCTTTCTTCTTCCTACCGTCTTTCCATTCTTTCATCCATCTACCCAACCTTCTTTCATACATTCAGCATTATTCAGCCCTTCTTCTCTCTTTCTTTCTCCCTCTCTTCTTCCATCTGTTCATTCACCCATCCATCTATCCATCCATCCATTATCCATTCATCTACCTATCCATCTGTTCATCCATCCATCCATCCATCCATCCAACCATTATTTCCCTCTTGCTTCCCTCCTTTCCTCCTCCTGTCCCCTCCTCCATCCATTCCTCTGTTATATCCGTCTTTCTCCCTATCCATCATGCATCACACCCAGACCCCCTGAGACGGTCATTGAGGCCCCAGCACTCCTACCCTGCACTCAGCACCAGGCAGGGCACAGCAAAGTCTGCTCCTGGATTCTCTGCATGGGGCTGGCTGAGACACCTTGTTGTATTTTCCATCCTTACCTTGGTAGTCTCTGATTCAGTTGTTAAGTTACACCTTCCCAAACTTAGCCTCCACATCTGATTAAAAAAGAAAAGCCAACTGGCCAAGTGTTTGCATGATGAGGCAGTGAATAGAAAATTAATTTTATTTACACAGATAGGAATGATTAAACCCCAACAGCTGTCCAGACATTTCAAGCTGCAAAGGCCAAAGTGTTCAGGAAGGGTCCTCAAGGGAGACTGGCCAGGAGATGCCAGGTATGGGGGAAGTCTCCTAAGGGGAGCTGGCAGAGAGCTGGACAGGCCTCCCCACCTGCTCTGCCTCGCCCCGCCCCTCCCAGGCCGGCTCCATGGAAATCTCCCCAGAGCCTCATTTGCATGCCCCCAGCTTATTTACATATCCCCCAGGCCCTGGGTGGTGGGCTGCTGCAGGGCTGGCTGACAGCAGCCCTTTTGTTTCCTGGTGCCATCCAGGGAGTTGCTCCTCTATCCTTCGAACTGGGAAAAGAAAAAAAAAAAGAAAGCAAAAAGAAAGAAACCTAGAAAAAGAAAAGGCAAGGGGGAAACCCCTGAAGACAAAGAGACAGGCACCATCTGGGCAACAGGAAGGGAAGAAATGCCACTGTCTGGCGTCGGAGCCTGGGGAGGCCGAGATGGAAGGACAGGGCCCAGGGTGGCTGGAGTGGAAGATCTCAGTGTTGTTGGGGGCTGGCTCTAGTCCAGAGCTTGTCATTGACTTGGATCTGGAGTCTCAGGCAGGTGACAGGGGCCGGGTGGGGTTGTGCCTCTGTTTCCCCATCTGGGAAAAGGCGATTTCACACCAGTGCCCTGTGGCTGCTCAGAGACCTGCTGGGGCCATGTGGACATTGCCTGGCATGTTACGGGCCTGGTTACTGCTCTCCTGTAACTCCTGGTGCATCCCCGGGTGGGAGGGGACTGTGAGTCTGAGTGGGTTGTGTTGCTGGACGCTTCTCCTTCGTGGGAGCAGCTCCTGTCTGCTCCGGCCTCGCCCCCTCTCCCGGCAGGCCTTGGCTTCCCCAGGGTGGTGGCACTCTACGCCCAGGGTTGGTTCTTTCCTTCTGCCTTCTGCTGCATTGGATAGCAACAAAGCCAACCTACAGAGTGATGAAGATGATGAAGATGACCAGAATATTAATAAGAGAACTCAGCGCCGACCAAGCCATGGACCCTGCTCTCTTTTCCATCTTCTCATCACTCTGTGCAGTAGCATTGACTCTGATGCCATTTTTACAGACAGAAATGTGGAAGCCTCCAAAAAAAAAAAAAAATCAGGCCTCAACCGGTGCTTCCTGCATGCTGTGAAGAGGACTTTGACCGTGGCTCCTGCCTATTGCTTATCTCCCTAGGGAGGTCTTGAGCCACATCCCAGCCTTGGGAGCAGCCCCTGAGCCCCTTGCAGTACTCAAGTGGGAAGTTGTGCCTTGCCCAGTAGAGCCCTGCTCTAGGAATATGGGCCTGGGGCTCACTGGCAAGAAGGTGGTATGTGTCTGTGTCTGTGTGTGTGTGTGTGTGTGTGTGTGTGTGTGTGTGTGTGTGTGTGTATGTCCATCCCATCAGCAGAAAGAATCTGCTTCAGGGATAGTGGACCCTAGGCAGGAACTAGAAAACATCATGGGTCCAAGACAGGCTTGGAAAGCCCTGGAGTCACCGGAAATGCTCTGGCCACCTGTGATGCTGCCTTTAGGACCTTCTCCCTGGGCCCACCGGGTCCCCGAGGTCCCTCTGAGGGCCTGGGGAAGTGCTGGAAGCTCTCAGTCTGGCCTCAGTCCTCCCTTGTGTCCTGGGGATTTTAACTCTGTCCTGAGGTCGACACTATGGTTTTAAATTTAGCACAGTGCAAAGCCTTGTGTAACCCTGGGCGATTCATCTTTCTAACCCTGGCTCCTGGGTGGGGTCTGAGGACCTCAGCTCCTGTCTGTAATGAACAGGAGGTGGTCAGAGGGGACAAGGGACCCTCTCAGCTTCCTCAGACTTCCCTAAACACCTCCCCTGTCTTGATCATCCCTTCTCTCCAAGACACCTGGGGCTCCTAGCCACTTGATTCACTTTTGGTCAGGTGAAGCAGAAGCCAGGACAGGGTCTCCTAACTGGAGGCTGTGGTCTGTGAGTTTGAGACCTGGCTCATCTCAGAGGTTCTATGAGGCCCGAAGCAATACCTTGGCTCTGTGGGCCTCAATTTCTCCACTTATCCAAGGGGGCCTGTGTTTTGCCCCCTTGATCCCCCTAAAGGTGTTATGAAGATTAAATATTTGTGACCTGTGACTAATTTACTTCAGCTCATGTGTTTCCCAGAAGGCCTTGCTTGCCTGGAAGCCTTTTGCTGATAATCTGTCACTGGGGAGAGGACTCTGGGGCATTGGAATGGACCCCAGAGGGGTTTTAATGTTGTTAAGCCTGGCAGACACAAGGAAGGTACCTAGCAGGTGGTGGGTGAATGAATGACACCTTCCCTGGGGTGAGCATTTGTGGAATGTGGCCCAGGTGAGGTCACACAGCTAGTGGCTATGAGGCATGGACCCTGGGGGTAACACAGACCCCCATTGTGCAAGTCTGCATGCACATGTCCAGGGGCGGGGGCTGAGGGATTAGCACCCAGGGGCACAGGGCCACCGGGAGAGGGCTCCTGCTGCTGGGAGGCTGGACAGGCCACTACTGGGCCAGCCAACCTCGGGGGCAGGGCCAGCGAGAAACTAACACCTCGAACACTTGGTCCTGTCACTCCCAGGGGATTTGGAGAGTGGGTGGGTCACTTGTTGAGTACATTCTGTGCTGGGCAGCCGGGAGGTAGTGGACCTGGGACAGCCTTTATGAGCCTGACACTGTGGGACAGGATATGATACACATTAGGTGCTCCATAAGCGTTCATTTGTTGTTTATGCATTTCTTTGTGTTTTGAGACTGGGTCTCATGAAGTGCAGATTAGCTTTGAACTTGCTATGTAAGCCAGGCTAGCCTCAAGCTGAGGACCTTCTGCCTCTGCTTCCTAAGTACTGGGACTGCAGGTATATGCCACCATACCCAGCTCCACAAGTGTTTTTGAATGAATAGATAAAAAAAAGAAACTTTGATTTCTCCACCTAAAACCTGTGCCAGTCTTCCGTAGCTCAAAATAATTTCCTCTCATCATCTCAAACCTAAATCCACACCTGTGGGGGGCCCACTTGCATCCTCTCAATAGCTCATTTTTCACAGCTACCTTTTTCCAAACTTGACAAGGAGACCTCCATAAGGACCCTGAGCCTGCCTTTGCCCTCTGCCCCTCCCCACACCACACCTGCAGCTCCTGCATGAACCTCCTTGCTCCCCTCTCTCCTGTGGCCTTGGCAGAGTGTGAGTGGCCATGTCAGCCCTCTGTGTCAGACCTGTGGCCTTCAAGATGAAGGGTAAATGTCACCCGTAACGCACCTGCCCTCCTCACTCCAGGGGCCTCAGCTGTGGCTCTACTTCCTGCCCCTCCTGGGGTAGTGGCAGCTGCTGCACTGCAGGCCACCTGGAGTGCCTCCTCCTCCTCACCTTCTGGATCCTTCTATCCCATGTGTTTCCCATATCTGAGGTTTTGCTTTTATTTTCCTTCAGGTCTTGTAGGTAGTCTCCATCATGCTATTAAGTTATAGGAACATACCTGGGACAGAATTGGGATGTAGAAGGTGGAGGATGTTGGAGTGATTTGGGAGGAGAGGAGATGGATCCTTCACCAGGATGGGCTATTTACCATGTGTTGTCCATGAAATGGTCAGCCCTCTCTACTTCCTTTCTCCATCCATCTATGCACCCATCTGCCCATCATCTGGCCACCCACTCATCCGTAGCCCATCTGTCCATTCACACATCCATCCATCCACCCATCCATTCACTCATCCACCCATCATTCACCATCCATCCATCCATCCATCCATCCATCCATCTACTATTCATCGTCCACCCATCTATCCACTCATCTGCCCACACATCCATTCATCCAATCTTTATTAAGCCTTTTCACTTGATCTGGTGAAGCTATGTAGTCTTTCTGGACCTCAATTTTTTTTTCTTTATAGGAGACTGCTGTACCTATCTCATGGAACTGCTGTGAGCATCACAGGAGACACCACATGGACACCTGGGACAGCGGAGGGGCTCAGCCAGCATCTCTCTTTGGAGCACTGGCATCAGCCCCCCACCCCAGCTTGGGCATCAGGTACCCAGGTGCATTTGATGCTTGCGCCTGCTGTCTTTGGGAGGTGCCTTAGCAGAGGGCTCGGTCCCATCACACTGTGCCCATGGAGGGAGGAGGAGCTGCGGCCCAGGTAAAGCAGAGCCCACAGAGAGTGGGCACAGGGTGGGCAGGACCGGCAGGGGCCTCAGAAGCTGTGTGTGTGTGTGTGTGTGTGTGTGTGTGTGTGACTTCCCGCCTTTCCTTCTCTGGATTTTTGTGGCCTTTCTCTTTCTTCCCATTCTTTCTTCTCTCCTCATTTCCTCTATCTTCTCTTCCCTTTCTCCCCTTTCCCTTCAATTCTCCTCTCTCTGCTCAGCTCTTTCTCTTTATCTCTCTGCTGGCTGTCCTCATCTTTCCCCCTTCCTCTCTCTCCCTTCTTCTCCCTCTCTCTGCCCCTGTCCCCCAGAGGACCTGCTCCCATGGGCTGGGTTCCAGCTGGGGCAGGTCCCCACCTCATCGTACAACAGCAGCCTCCTTCTGGAGTCATCCAGAACCCCGGGGGTCCCTGGGCCTCCAAGGACTGGGGCATGGACAGCCATGGCTCCAGAGCACCACCAAGTCAGGAATCCTGAGGCTCAGTTCCTAGCCTTCCCAGTCAGGGCTCACTGGTCTTGGAGAACAAGAGAACATTGGGGTTGTAGCAGTTTAGCAGCACAGAGACAGGAATCCTTGGGGCAGGCTCTGCGAGGTTTCAATACCCCATTCCTATATAGCCACCGCCTTCACCTAACACATCTTTATTGAACAGCTACAATATGCCAGGCTAAGCTACTTGGGACAAATCCATGAACTCAGCAAACAAAAACTCATACCTTCAGCTGAGCACAGTGCTGCACACCTGTAACGCCAGCACTCTGGGAGGCTGGGGCAGGAGGATTGCAAGTCTGAGCCTGGCCTGAGCAATGTAGCAACTTAGTGAGGTCTTATCTTAAAGTCAAAAATTTAAAAGGGTTGGGGATGTATCTCAGTGCAAAAACTCTGGGTTCAGCTTCCAGTTACACATGCACACACACACGCACACACACACGCACACAAAACCTACATTCTGGACTTTGCCCAGTAGGAGGCTGAGTCACACACACGTTGTCTGATGTGGTGGTGAGGGGTCGCTGTGAACCTTGGCATTACTGAATACCACCTGTATGATTTACTTAACATTTTTTTAGGTTGACTCATATTAAACACACAAATATATCCATAAAAGAGATACTGTATATTGCTGGAAATAATGCAAAACCAAAATCAATGGTGTCTTTAAGCAGAGGGTCTTTTCAAAAACAAGGATAATGGAAATATAATGCTGCAATGAGAAAGGCAGCTTGTTGACATTCTTTGCCCTTTTATTGAGAGGGAAAGTGAAATTTGTTGTCATGGCTTGTGTCTAGCTGTCTTCCCACAGCCTCATGTGGTCATAGGTGGGGCTTTTCGGAGGTGGCTGGATCTAGGGTGTGTGCTGCTGGAATCAAGGATGTGATGCTAGGATTGATTCACGGTGTGAGGCTAGGATTAAGGCTGCCCCAGCCTGGGTGTGAGTGCTACCCGCCCCTAAGGGTAGGTAGCCTGGATAGGATATAAGGGACCAAAAGAAGCTTCTCACTTGCTGCTTGCTGCCGTCTGCTTGCCACGAACTGTTTCTCCTCTGCGATGCTCCTCTGCCATGCCCCCCTGCCTTGGAGCCAGCTGACTGTGGACTGAAACCTCTACAAACTGAGCCACAGTAAACCCTTCCTCCTTTAACTTTGGGTGTCAGGTATTTTGTCTCAGCAATGAGAAAGTAACTAAGACACCTGTACCTCAATGTTCCTTTGCTGAGAACAGGAATGGGTAGTGCTGGAGTTGCTGAAGACAGCCAGGATATGAGGCTAGAAAAGGAGAAGGGTATTGTTTAAATAAACATCTCCCGCCATCACTGAAACCCTCCATCCCAGTCTCGTCCCACATTCCAGCGCGCCCACTAGCTGTGTGTGTTGAGGAAACTCACCATTCAGCTCTGAGCGTCAGCCTCCCCACCCGGAAACAGGGGTGATGGGCGTCTCGTCAGTGGCCAGTGATGGGGTGCTGGGGCCAGCAGGGTGGGCCTCCCCTCCCACACCTGGACAGCTGCCCCAGGCTGCTAGGGGAAGGTCCCCGGCCCCATCCAGTCACCCACAACCTCTCTCCTTCTCCTCCTGACCCTCAGAGTTCCCCAGCAGCACTGCTAGAGGGTTTCAGGCCATGGAGATCTGCAGCCTGCCGTTAACCTGCAGGGAAATCTGGCCAAGATCTCCACAAATTTTATCACTTGCCACTCGCTCATGGTACCAGGTGGGAGACCGCAGGTGGGACCGAGCACCGGCTCCAGCAGAATCGGTCTCCCACATCTTCATTCCTTGCAGGTGGGGCTGGGGTGTGCACATCCTGGGAGGTCGTGACAGCTGTGGAAGCTGGGGGACGAGGGGGAGGACAGAGAGGAGAGTCCAGGGCTGACATCGGGGACTCGGGGGGAGCAGTATGTGCAGAAGCCTAGAGGTGTGGAGGGGACACTCTAGGGAGCGGCTGGACCAGACACCTATGGGTACAGGAGTGACCCTCGGGGCCAGGAGGCAGGGTCTGGGGTGGCAGGAAGGGGCACTGTCTACACAGAGGACAGGGCTCAGTGTGGACACAGGAGGGGGACGAGGAGGCTGCTGTGTGTGGGAGGGAAGAGGGGCTGGGGTGGAGCTAAGGGGACCCAATTGGAAGAAATGATGGGGTGCCATCCGCAGGACCCAGGCAGGGCACATGGGTGTCTACCTTGGTGTGTATAAGTGGGGTCGGAGGCCTTGACCTCAGACTGATCAAGAACCATGAGTGTGGTGGTGGCCACCTGTAATTGCAGCACTCCGGGAGGCTGAGGCAGGAGGATCCGAGTTTGACCCAGTCTGAGCAACATAGTTTTTTGAGAAAAAAATTTTTAAAAAGGACTGAGGGATATAGCTCAGTGGTGGAACATTCCTGGGTTTGATCCCCAGCACAGTAAATAAGTAAATAAAATAGAAAAAGGAAAAGAATCATGATTGTGCTGGATTTGTATTTCTTGGCTACCCCGACTCAGAGAGGACAAATCCCTTTTATACCAGGCTGACATCTGCCCTGCTCCCTGGATTGGACCCTACCTCCTGCCTTCCTCCCCAAAGAGATGGGAGTCACGGCCCCGCTGCTCCAGGGTGGGAGTCAGGGAGGCTGGGAGCCCATGAGCCTCTGGAAGGGCTAGGGAGCCTGGGGCATCAGGCTGGGGAGAAGGCGCCTTTCTCCTCTCTCCAGCCATCTCTGGTTTCATCTGGGGGTCTCTGTGGTGCTGTTTTGTATAAGACAGGACTTGTGTTTCATCCACCATGCTAAGTCCCTTTCTCTCTTCCATCTCCCCTTCCCCCTTCCTTCCTTCCTTCCTTCCTTTCTTCCAGTAACCATTCATTTTTTTTCTTTTTTCAGTGCTGAAGAAGGGACCCAGGGCCTTGCAGATGCTAGGCAAGTGCTTCATGCCTGAGCTGTACCTGCAGCCTTTTTTTGAGACTAGCTCATGCTAAGGAGCCCAGGCTGGCCTTGAACTTGTGATCCTCCTGCTTCAGTTTCCGAAGGATGCTAGGATAACAGGAGGGGCCACCATTATCTATTCAGCACCTATTTCTCTAGAGCCCACTGTGTTTGGGGCACTGTGGATGTGGCTCAGACTTGATCCAGCCAGCGTCCCATCCCTGACCTCGTGACGTCTACATTCTAGCAGAAAGAAGACCCTCGACCAAGGAAGCAGGGGACAGCAGATAATCTGTCAGAGTGACAGTAGGAATAAAGCAGAGTAGACTGAGGGCATAGGGGCCATGGCCCTGACTGCCCTGCCACCTCTAACCAGTTCTTGTCATTTCCACACCTGGCTCTCACTCTTCCTGCCCACACACGCACCCAGGAAGGGACCACAGTGTGGCTTGGCCCATTTTACAACTTCCTACACATGCAACCTCCCCATATGTAGATTCTGTGATTGCTTTTTTGGCTCAACATCCCATTTTGAGACTGATCCTTGTTGATACGTGACGCTCCAGCTGACACGCTGTCACCGCGATGGACCATCCCTCAGTATGAATGTGTCACTACGCATTGAGTCATCTTCCCCATGATGGACGTGTAGGCTGTTTCCAATTTTTTTTTTCCTTACCACCCAGGCTGTAGGAACTTTATTGTACCAATCGACACCCAGGCCTCCTGTGTTTCCTGAAAGAAAAGCACCTGGTGACAGAAAGCCAATACTACGTATTGCAAAGCTCACTGTGCCCTACAGTGACCATGAGGACAATGACACACATAGCTCTCAGGTGCCGAGTGCTGGCTTCCTCTAGGATCACTCTGCCCTGAGGCTCCACACCTCCGCTTCATCCTCACAATCTAAGAGGCAGAACCCAGCCTTGTTCTCCAGTGTAAGACCAGAGAGGCGGAGGAGTTTCCCTGAGGTCACTCAGTGGGGACAGGAGAGCAGCTCTCAGTGAGCACAGCCATGGCTCTCCCTGGACCCTCTCCCCACTGCTCTGTTCATCCAGGGTGGCCTCTGTCACGTCCCCAGCACCCCCAGCTTGGCCCCCCCAGCATTCCCACAGCCCCCTCTACCCAGAGTGGCTTCCTGTCTCATACCGCCGCTCAGAACCCTTCCTCAACCCATGCCCCTGTCTCTTTCCTGGCACTCACTACTTCTAATGAATTCACCATTTGGGCAATGGCCTAGTGTTTGTGGTTCTATCAGAGCAGGTCCTTGACTTTGTTCATCTCTCCCTGCTTAGCACTCAGCATTGCATGGCATATGTGAGGGTTGATTAAAAAAAAAATACACCAAATGTTTAAATTTAGAATAATCCATGGCAATAAAAAACACATTGCCATTTGTCCCCCTCAAAGTACTCAAAATCCTCCTCCTTGAGGCAAACACACTTATCCCATTGTGCCGGGCACTTTTGAACCAGTTCTGGACGTCTTCTTTCGTAAGTGTCTTTAGCTATGCTTTTGTGTGCCTCAGTGTCCTGAATCGATTCAAAACAGCTTTCATGGTCATTTTGACTTCGGGGACAAGACAGAAGTTTCACAGTGCCAGATCCAGTGAATGAGGTGGATGAGGACACACTCTAATGTCTTTATTTGACAGAAATTGCCATAAATGTTTGATTAATGAGGGATGATCAAAAACTACAGTGAATGTTTAAATTAAAACATTGATTACAGTAAAAGACGTATTGCCCTTCATCCCCCTCAAAACAGTCCAAATACAGCCCCCCTTGCTTCCAACACACTCAGCCCATCAGTCTTGGCAGTGCTATTCCAGTCTTTCACTGGAATAAGTTTGGAAAATTTAAACTTTCACTGTATCCTTCCATCAGCCCTGGTGGTACATGCTTTCACAGAGCCCTTGCACTGCGCCAGGCCCTGGACTTCAGTGCTTCACAAATAAACTCTCATTTTGTCCTCATGATGATCTCTCCGGGGCGGGGGGTGAAGTTCATTTTTCAGGGAAGAGGGGAGGGGCAACTCAGAGACGTGAGGTAACTTACTCAGGGCCACACAGCAAGGCCAAGCAGAGAAGGGATTTGGAACAGCTCTGCCGCACTCCAGGTCACCACTGCCTCTCCCTGGCCCCCAGAAACATTAGCATAACAGAATTCATATATGTGACTTTGGAGAGGACACTTGTTTTCACAAAGGGGAAACTGAGGCCCGGGAAGGACCAAGACTTGTCCAGGGTCACTCAGAGAGTTGGCAGCAGGCCAGGCCAAGCTCCCATTATCTCCTGGATGCCCGGGATGGTGTGTCCCAGGACTACCATGCCTTCCAAATGAGGGGGACACAGGTCACATCTCTCTGTGCACATGGGGGCCAGTGGCCGGCGACATGGGTGAGAAGGCAAAGCCAGGGCAGAGAACTGTCTGCCACTGCACTGGACCCAAGGAGCCATTATTCAGGTCATCGGCCGAGGGGGCTCTGCAGCAGGAGGACAGGACAGTCAGCTGGCTGGGCCACAGGGGGCTGCAGGGCCCCGGGAGCTGTCACCGCTGACTGATGGATGGGGACAGCTTCCAGTTGCTGGCCATTCCTGCCACAAGCCCTGTGGCCATCCCTGTGGCCGTCCATGCTGGCCTTCTGCCCAGTGCCTGCCTTTGAACGTCCGAGAGGCCTTTTGTTCCCGCAGCAGGGGCCTGGTACCACGCAGAGGGGCCCCTTTCCAGGAAGGAACTGCCTGCTGGGGCTCCCTGCCCCCCAACTCCTGCACTGGTCTAATTACCTGTGGGCAGGAGGGGCAGCCAGGGGGCCCGCTGGGCCTTTAGGAATCTGATGGGGGAGGGGGTTGGGGGAGACTAGAAAGAACTCGAATTCCAGCCTGCAGAGAGGATGGGAACAGGGACCTGCTACTCCAGAACGAGGCTCTGAGAGGGCAGTAGCCTTGACTGAGGTAACACAGCAAGCTAGAAGCAGGGCTTGGGCCGGACCCCAGGGCATTAAGGCAGGAGGGGAATTGGCACATACCAGCTGTTTCGGACTTTCTGACACCGGCTGACTTAATGCAACAGACAGGCCTGTTTCTGTTACCCGTGCTTCCTCACCGAGTCCTTAGGCAGTTTAGCTGGCTCTCTGAGCCGCAGTTTCTTCACCTATGGGACACAGTTATCTGTCAACAAGGAGGAGACATAAGTCAGCCCGGCTTCAACCTCAAGGCGCTCACCACCAAGGCCAAGGAGTAGATGCGTCGGCTGAGCTCAGTGGGCATGTTGGGATGGGCAGAGGCAGCAGGGACCTCGGCGGGCACAGGAAGGGCTTCACAGAAGACAGGGCACCTGAGGATTTTAGCTAGAGAGCCAAGGGGAGCTTTGCACGCATTTGGGGATGATCTTCCTGGCCGTGAGATTCTATGGAGGAGCTGAGGCAGAGGCAGGGGTAGCCAGATGTCTACTGCAATAGTCCAAGCACAAAAAAGCAACTGGGGCTGAGTTGGCTTCAGTTCCCACATCTTCATGCAGGCCGGGCTTGGAGCCAGTGGGCCACTGCTTCTTGGTGTAGCCACAGACCGGCGGTACCTTAAAAATCCAAATATAGATTCATCATATGACCCAGCGTCCACTCCAGAGGAACTGAAAACAGGGACTCAAATACTTGCACCTTCACTCGATTCCTACTCAAAGCAGCCACAGGGTGAAAGCAGCCAGAGCGTCTGTCTGTCCAGGGATGGGTGGACAAAAGAAGAATGGTGCATGCATACGGCAGAATGTGGGCCAGCTGGAAGAAGGGCCGAAGTCCTGCTAGTTACTGTTTGGATGAGCCCTGAACCTGTCGGGCTATGTGCTACCACGAGACAGCTGGCTCACCGGGCGAGAGTGGAGGAGGGCTCCATGGGGCCCTGGGAGGGGCTGGAGAATTCCCGCTCTTTATAGGTGGTTTCTTTTGGGGGAGATGAAAGAGCTTTGTATGACAGTATGAATGCACTTCGTGCTACGGAATTGTCCACTTAAAATGGCAAATTTTATGTTACATGTATTTTATTGAAATTTAAAAAATTAATCATATAATATACCTCTCAAAATACCCTCCATTGAGTTGTGTGCCTTCGATGAATTGGATGCTATGTGAATGATATCCCAGCAGGGGAGACAAAGGCTGCAATGTGGTCAGTTTGGCAAATGACAGTGGCCGCCCCTGTCCCTTCCCTGTGGATACACATATTTTCCCAAAGCCCCTTGGAAGAGTGTAGCCCTGTTCCTATGCTGGTTTGCTGTGTGCCCTTTGGAAGCCATACAACCTCTCTGAGCCTCTGTTTCCTCATCTATACCTGGACGCTTTGCTGAGGGCTGATTGTGTGCTGCGCCTGGGGTCAGATGCGTGCTCTGAATTGTCTCTTTCAGTCCTCGTCATTTTCCAGAGGAGGAGACAGGGGCTCAGAGAGGGTGGGAGGGGGCGATCGAGGGCTGCGGCCCAGGGTTTGCCTTCCCCTTCTCCCGCTGGCCTGAGCTCCCGCTGGCCAGCCCGTCTTGCCCTCTGGGTCCATCCGTTGGAGCTGGAGTTGGTCACGGATTCTGTCCCTCCCGCAAATGATCTCCATGTGTCGGGGATTGGGTTTCCCCTTGCCTGGCGCTGTCCCTCCCGGACCGGGCGCCCCACGGCCTGATCCCTCCCCAGCAGCCCCTGGCTCGGCTGACCCGCGAGGCCTCGCAGGAGGGGCCTGGGCATCTGGTTTAGCCATCAGCTCTGGGGCTTGTTTCGGTTTTAATGACCCGTGGAGCCCCTGGGAGAGGGAGAGAGCGCAGCGGCAGACGGGGCGCGGCAAGGCGGCAGGGGGCGGGAGCCTGGCCTGAGCAAACAAACACGGAGTGGCGGTAACAGGGTCTTGGCAGACAGCACACATCCGCGCTCACACACGCGTGCACACGCACACCAGGAAGAAGCTGCCTTTCGCACACCTATTGCAGACCCTCTGGCTCCTTCTTGCAGCCACCTAAGGGCCAGCTCTGCTCTGCACAAGCTCCGTGCTATGCAGCTCTTGGCCTTTGCAGACGCTGTTCCTCCACCCAGAGGCCCTTCCAGCCCATCCCTGCAGGTGCCTCTCCTGCAGCTTCCACAGCTCCAGCACCCACCCCCTCGGCATGTCCTCCTTCTCTCCCTCCCTCTGACCTGTCCTGTAGGTGGTTTGGGGCTCAGCTCATGTGTGGATGCTCTGCCATCCTTGCCCCTTCCCCCCAGTTTTCCAGTGCTCACTTAAAAAGCAAGTCCACGGCTTTCTCAGGACAACCTTACCATGACTGACCCTGTTTTGAGGTGTGGCTGAGAAGAGAGAGGTTCAGAGAGGGTTAGTAGTTAGGCCAGGGTCACAAAGCTACTTAGTAGGAGACTGAGGTAAACACCAGTGCCCATGCGCCCCCTCTTCTGCTGCTGAGAAGGGTCAGCCGGGGAGGCAGATGCACCTCAGTGGCCCCTCATTGTCTTTCGGCCAGTGGTGCATGACTTCCAAGGGCTCATTTTGTCCCCTTCTGCCTGCTCCCCAGCGGGCCAATGGCTGGGTTTCCTGTCCAGTGGGCATCACCAGCAGGGTGAGGAGGAGGACTCCTGCTGACGAGATCCATCAGCACTTAGAGACCTGGCACGTGCAGGAACAGGCAATTGCTGCCTGCTGCTGAGGGATGTATGAACATCACTCATCAGTCCCGGGCGTGGCCTGGCCTGGGGGCAGCCCTCTGCCCAAAAATCAAGTTCATTGCTGTGACTGTGACCTTGGCCTCTCCAAGCCTCAGTTTCTGTGTCTGTGAAATGGGGACAGTGCCTTCAGCCTCATGCTTTTCTGCAACCCCAGAGGCCCGAGCTATTTGGGGCCACCAGATGCAGGCCTGCTCAGACGTCCCCCAGGCCTCTCTGCTCATGTGTGACGGGGGTGGGGGGGGGGGGGGGTGGAGGATGGTGTTGGATTTCCGCCCCAGCCTTCTCTGCCTGGGGGCGGGGGTGGGGGGAGGTGGGCTCAGCCCAAGCTGATCCTCCACCCGGACTGAAAATACCCGTGCAAATCCTACTTGTAAAACCCCAGCTCTCTCACTGGGGCTCCCAGGGACACGCTGGAGCTAAAATAAGGCCTGAGATCAGCAGTGCCTTGTCCCAGGCTGCCACCGACTCAGCTGCCTCCTGGAGCTCTGGCACAGGTGGATTCCAGAATGACAGTGGCAGGCGCTGCCATTGCCCAGGCCTGGTGATGGTGCAGGTCCCCTGGGCTGGCCCGGAGGGCATAGTCAGGGCTGGAGTGGGCCCAGGGACTGCTCTCCAGCACCTTCGCTGGCTACCCGCCCTCCTGGCCCTTGAGCCGCCGGTTTGGTAGGCCCTTGTTCATCACACCTGCCTTCCTCAGGGGCTGGGAGCCCAGAGGGCAGGCTGGGCCTGAGTCTCTTCTGTCTGGGCGAAGTGGGGTGGGGTGACAAAGGAATGAACGAATGAGTGGATGAGTGGGCTTGCAGGTCCCGGGAGAATCTTGGACTTTGCTCCCTGCTGGCAAGGGGGAGCTTTGGGGACAATCTCCCCATTGATACTTGAGTTCAATTTAGAGGCTTGGGGAGCTGCCTTCTCCAGGCAGCCCTCCCAGTGTGTCCTGCCTGCTCCGCCCCCAGTGCACCTGGCCTTCCCAGCCCTACTTGTGCCTCTCTCTTGCTGGTCACCCTTTCCCCAGGATTCACCCTCTGTGGGACACAGTGTCTGGGTCCTCACTGCCGAGTGACCAGGCAGGTGCGTGAGTTCTGCCTGTCAGCCATGGGGAGCCAGGGACCTCCCCTCTCTCCCACAGCCTCTCTTGTTCTGTGCATTTCTTAGAGCTCTGCACTGTCTTCAGCCTCTGGGCTGCTGTCTGCACCCTTCCTCCTACCTGCAGCTCCCTTTGCCTCTACATCTTGGCATCAGTGCCTGCCTTTGAGTGTCCCCAGTTGTCCCCCTGAGCCCACGCCCGCACCTGTGTTACTATCTTCCTGGCTGAAGAGTGAATTCCTTGAAGCAGAGGCCATTTCCACACGATCTCTGATTCTCCAGCCTCCAGGCAAGTGAGGCCAAGCTGTCCACCTTTCCTGGCATTCAGAGAAGGAGGTACAGTTCTGTGGTGCCTGTCGCCTGGGTCTCAAAGCCAGGCTGGAGGGCCTAGTGCCTAGGGGACTCACAGAGAGCCCCCTTCTACCCAGGTCCCACCCCAGAGTTCCCACAGACCTCAGCTGAGGTCACTCAAGGACGAGGGCAGCAGCGCCTGATGCACCAGCCCTGTTGGGTCTCACTCTGATGCCTCGTGTTAGAGAACTGTTCCAAGGACGTGTGCGTGAGAATTGGGATGGCATGCCCAGACACCGACACACGTGCACTCACCTGCACACACGTCCTGGGGATGTGCCGGCCTCAGGGCAGGGCCCTCTGCTTTCTTATCTCCAGGCTTGAGATTCACGCTTTTTGAGCAAGGGTCGCTGCTTATTTTCATTTTGCACCTTTGGGTGCTGTGGCCGGTGCCAGGTGTGGTTCTCCTTGGGTGGCAGCCAGGGAGCCTCGCCCAGAGTGCCAAGGGTATATCCCTGAAGACCCCGGCTCCTGCAGGGGCACCCAAGGAGGGCAAGGAGTGTGGCTGGGAGACTCAAGGGCAGGAAGTTGCAGGCTGGTTTGCAGCCAGGCTCTGGTGGATTCAGAGTCTGGAGAGCGGGTTCTGGGACCCCTGGGACCCAGCCTCCGCCTCGAGGCTCCCAGTCCTGGGTGAGCAGCTGTGCTATGTGGGGTGCAGCCTTCTGTGTCTGTGGATGCCTCTGGCTGCAGTTGGAGCAGTCTGGAGACTGTTGCCCCCCCCCCCCCACCATGGAAGCTGAGACCCAGTACCGTCTACCCTGTGACCTGGATCTAGGTGTCTTCCCTGGAATCCTTGGGCAGAGATCAGCTGGTGGCCCGAGGCCTGTTATCGAGTGCTGAGCAGGTGGAGGGCCTTGCTCGAAGGCCGGCAGCCTGGTTTGTATTTTTAACACCCGGCTCTCGGGCGGTGACAAGGTGTCTGCTAAGTGAGGTAATAGGCAATTGAGTGGGTTCCGCTTTGCCGAGGGCTCTCATAAATCACGTCTGTCAGGGGCTCGTGTCGCCGTCCGGGGCAGCGGCCGTGCGCCGGCAATTAGCCAGCCTGTGCCCCGTGGCTGGACCACAGCCCGCATGCCCGCGCCACTGCCTGGCCGGCCCAGATGGTGTAGGCCCCCTGGACTCCTGTCCCTGCCTGCCCAGCCAGCCTGCATGGCCTCAGACAGAGAAGGAAGGAATGATGCTGTGAGGGATCAGCCAGAGGCCCCAGTGCCGGTGGCAGGTATCTTCTCTGTCGGCCTCAGTCTGCTCATCTGGAAAGTGGGTGCTTAGATAGCACCTAAGGCACAATGCAGGGGTCACCAAGCAGCAGAGGTATCTGAGCCTGAGGGAGCAGTGATGAGCAGTGATGATGATGGCACAGATGGTGACGGGCAGGCAGTGCGTGTGGGTGCCAGGTGCCAGAGATGTCCTGAGCCTTTTGCTTGCTCCTCTTCATACCACCCTCCTCTGCCTCCTGACAGTGTCACCTGGTGCTCACAGGGGGAGTGGAAGCCTGCTCGAGGCCCACAGGCTGGGTTCCATTCGATCCTACAAACACTTCTGTGCTGGAGACTGACCATATAAAATTCAGCCCCAAAGGACACAGGACCCTCAGGGGTCCTAAATTCCTTTCCATCAGCCAGGTAATTGTCTCCTCCAAGACTTTTTTTTAAGTACCATGGGCTGAACTCAAGGCCTTTGCAATGAGCTACATCCCCAGTCCTTTTAAATTTTTTATTCTGAGATAGAGGCTCACTGAGTTACCAAGTTGCTCAGACTGGACTTAAACCCGAAATCTGCCTGCCTCAGTTGCCCAGAGTGTTGGGATTACAGGCATGTGCCACCAGGCCTGGCCCCAAGCCTGGTTTGTCTCTGGTCTCAGCATCCCCACTCATAGCTCAGCCCCGATTCCTGGTGTCCCCAACTTGCTCTGCTCATCCATGCAATGTGTCACCAGGATCCCAGAGGGTTCATGTGGAGGGCTGAGGCTTGCTGGGGCACTGTCACTGTAGGAGGATTTTATTTTCTTCTTTCCAAATCATTTGTTTTTCTACATTTGAGTCCCAGCAGGTATGACTCAGGGCTGGGGTAGGGATGCTCCCATAAGAGGTGGCATGGCCGGAAGCCTCTGTGGGCTGGGCACTCCGGGGCCCGGAGTCCCCAAGGTGGGAAGCAAAGCCCCAACTTGGCTGGAGGGAGAAATATGCTGCATGGATGCAGAGACACACGTGCACACATGTATACACACTCAAAAGCTTCTGCTGTGTGCCGTGCGGGTGTGCAGAGCAGTGCTGGCACCAGGAGCCCCTGCTTTCCCACAGTGCACCCCTGAGGTCCACACAGCTGTGCACGTAGCCTTGGTCCCACCTTGGTTCACACTCAGGAGCTGGGTGTGGTGGTGGATGCCTGTCAGCCCAGAAATAAGGAGGCTGAGGCAGGAGGATCGAGAGTTCCAGGCCAGCCTGGGCCACAGAACAAGGCCTAGTCTCAAAAAACCAAAAACCCAAATCAGAAGCAAAACAAAACCACACATAGGGGACCCTGCTCCCTGGACACTCCCAACCATTGCAAAACTCCTATTCCTGTTTCCTGGGGCTGGAGGGGGTGAAATGGGGCTGCAGAGAACAGTGCTGAGGTCAAGTAAGGCTGAGGGGGGTCCTTCCCCTCTCCTTGGCCTCCCAGGATCCCCAGACAAGCCTCCACGCTGTGGCAGCCGGCAGCCCCTCCTCCGCCCCTGCCAGCTAGCCCAATCTTTGCGATGGGGGCAGGGCACAGGGGAGGCTCCTGGAGGGGACACTTCAAAGGAGGCCCTGGCCCCACCTCTGCTCTGCTGCATCCAGAGCCTCAAACAGCCCCCACCCCTTGGCCATGGCCAGAGGGGACAACCTGGCACTCGAAGGGATGAAGGATGCTCCAGCTGGCAGACACTTGGCCTCTAGCAGTGTAGGGCTTCCTGGCTTTTTTCCGCCTCTTTCTGGGACCAAACTTGGAAGGGCGGCCTTTAGGCCCCTGCAGGGCCCGCCAGGCAGGGGTCTCTGTTCTGTGACTCCATCCACAGGCAGCTTTGGGCTGGGGGCGGGGCAGAGGCCTGGAGCCTGCCATCTGTGGGGCTGTGTTGGCTTCGTCCCCTCCCTGGGGGTCACCAGGGGCCAGGATCGATGTGGGGCCCAGCTGCCCGACAGCGCCCCATTACATGCAGGCCTGGCCTGGGGCTAACTGATTACACAGGGGCGTCTGTGAGGGCCCAGGTGGCAGGGCTGGGGCAGCCTCTGGCTCCCCCAAGGCACGGCCTGGCTGGGGACAGGGGAGCAGGAGAGAAAGGAGGCACAGGGTGGGGCATCTGTGAGTCCCAATTAAGCCAGGAGTGGCACAGTCTGGGCTGGCCCTAATTTAGTTTGGGATAATGAACCAGGGAAATTGGCTCCCGTCTGAGCAGAGCTGCCGCTCCATCTGGGCTCGGCCCAGGGAATAGCTCTTCAGTCCCTGCCTAGTGGATGGGGAAGAGCAGGGAGCAGGCACTCGTGTGCACTGCTCTCTGCATGTGTCAACCCTTTCCCTTGGTGTTCATGATGGCATCTTTCTTTGGGCGAGGTCCATTTCTGCACCAGTGAAACTAAAGACACCCATGAAAGAGGACTCCCAGGACTGCTTCAGAAAGTGGCAAGAATGATGGGATAAGTGAGGGGGGGTATTCTGATGGGGGTTAATGGCAATGTGTCTTTTCCTGTAACTAATTTTGAAAATTTAAGCATTCACTGTACTTTTCCATCACACCTCACGCTCTTTCTGAACAACTATTTGTTCTGTATTTTATCTGGAAACGCTACCCACCCGTCTTAAAGTCCTCAGGGTGTCCAGGAACAGAAACACATGAGAGCCAGTCAGAACTGGTTCCGATTGGTTTTGCCAATTATTTTCTGTGTGGTTGTATGGATGGAATACTCCCAACCATCACCCTACCATGTATCCCCCATATAGGGCATCCACATCTCAGTCCCTGGAATCTGTAATGCTCTCTTATGTGACAGAAAAGAATTTGAAGTTCAGACCCTTGAGACAGGGAGATTATCCTGGATTATCTGGGTGGGTCAGCATCATCCCCAGGCTCCTTCTAAGAGGGAGACCGGTGGTCAGAGTCAGAGATGTGACCTGGGAACAGAGGTCGGAGCCATGTTCTCTGAGCATGGAAGAAGGGACCATGAGCCAAGGAGTGCAGGTGGCCTCTGGAAGCCGGAAGAGCCCAGTGTGTTCCTTAACCTTCTGTTGTCCGTATCAGTGTGCCTGAGGCTCAGTACCTTTATGAAGAAAAGAGGTTTCTGTAGCTTGCAGTTCTGGAAAGTGAAGTGTGTGGTGCCCACATCATCTCCTCAGCTGTGGTGAAGGCTTGTGCAGGTGGTACCACGGTCATCATACCAGAGCAGAGATCACATTGGCAGACAGGAGGCCCCAGAGCCCAGGGTGTAGCTAAGCTTGCTCCTCATAGCCTTCTTCTGAGAACTGGGGTCCCATGAGCACCACTTCAATCCCTCTGAGGGCGATGCCTGTGACCTCAGGACCTCCCACCCGGCCTCACCTCTTCCTGTCACCACACTGGGGACTCAGTTCCCAACACAGGAACGATTGGGGTACAGACTCCAATCTCAGCTAACCCACCCAGCAAAGACCCCAATTCCCTTGTGGAGCCCCTGGAGGGATGGAATTCTGCCAACAGTTCAATGTGAGGTGCATTCCACCAATCTAGCCTCCATAACCATGAGGTTGACAGCACATTGCTGTAGTTTAAAGCCGCTGAGTTGTTGGTGATTTGCTCCAGCAGCCACAGGAAGTGGATACAGTGGTGGGCTTGGTGTTGCTCAGGTGCAGTGAGCCTCAGGTGCTCCTCAGGAGAGGGGGCTGGTCTTGTTTGTCACGGAGGCTGCCTCGAGGCTCATCCAGGGCTGAGTGGTCTGGAGTCTCCCTGAGCTGTGGCTGTCAAACCTCACTGGAATCCTGAGGTCCCTGCTGCAGCCTCCAGCAGGAGCATTTTCAGATGTGTGGAAGGAACCAGGGACCCCTCTGACTCTTTGGGGAGGAAACTGGGTCCAACTGCAGGACATGGGGCTCAGGCCCCCCCCAAAGCTGCTCTAGGGCCCCAGGGTCTTGAGCCCCTTAACTCTGCCAGTTTCCAGTGGTATGGCCCTGGATACAGGAGTCACCCCAGACTCAGTTTCCTCAATGGTGCTCGGGGTGTACCCACCTTTCAGGGCCCTTCTGAGGCTGGTGTCAAAACAATCAAAGTCCTATAGGTGGGAGGCACTGGGAAGCAGTCAGCGTGTGTTGTTCCAATTGACCCCATTGAGCTCCCATTTCACTGGCAGGGAAACCAGCCCCATGGGATTACAGCATGTTGCATTGTGGGTTGTCAGCAGGCCCTGGACTGGACCCAGAACAGCCTGATGTAGCCCACTCTCTTCTTGTATGATCTGCTGCTCCCCTTTGCTGTTGGTCTGGGGGCTCTGAAGGGTATTTTGTTTTATTTTATTTATTTTTCTGGTACTGGGGATCGAACTTGGGTCCTTGCGCTTGCGCAGCAGACGGCGAAACCACTGAGCTAAATCCCAGGCCCTCTGAAGGGTATTTCAAACCTTTGGGGTGCAAGTTTATCAGAAGCAAAAAGGAAGAGCATCTGTTGCATTAGAAGGAAGGGCACATCTCCGAGATGTTCTTCCTAGTCTGGGTATACAAATGGCCAACACACGGGCCTCAAGTGACTGTGGACTCTACCGGGGGGGCGGTTCTCATTCTGACAAGAAGCAGCACTGCTCTCATCATGTCTGGCATCCTCTTTGGGAACAACTTCAGAGCCAGAAAGTCAACTGGGTGGGCTCAGGCTCAGCCATTTCAAAAATTAAATGATCACAATGTCACATAAAGCTTCAGCGATAAGAGGATATTCATTGTAGCAAACGTTTAGAAGTAACCTAGCTGCCCAACCATGGGGGCTTTGCTAAATGAATAACGCTACATCCCTACAATGGAATATCATATGGCCAGCCTCTTAGTAGGATGTAGCAGAAGAATGTCAGCTCTACAGGGTCAAGTGTTTTGCTCATCCATTTGTTTTTTTCACTGCTATATCTCCAGGTGCTCAGGTACTTCTTGGGATGCAGTAGGTGCTCAATAAAATAGTTTGGGTGCATGAGTGAATGCTTAACAGGTTTGAAGAGTCATTTTTCTATTGTTAAATTATCTGTATCGTCCCATTTGGTATCAATATGCATGATGTATGTGCAGGAGACAAGGTTAAAGGTGATGAAATGACAAGCTTGGTGCTTTCTAGACTTGCGGATTTCAGGTGTTTCCTTTCATGACTTAGATATGGATTTTCCCCCTAAAATTTATGTAATGCATGGGTTACACCTGAGGTAAGACCACAACGTGAGTGATTTCTTTTTGAAACAGTGAGACTGTTGACGGTGATGCAGCCCGAGCCCTTTGGGGGGAAAGTTCTTTACCATGTAGTGCCATAGTCTTTTGACTCTGAGGGTCCCTTTCCTGAGAGAAATGCCAGAGGCCACTCAGGGGTCCACGCAGTCCGGCTCTGATGACGTCCTGCCAGCAGCTGCATTGCTCTGTGATCCGGATGTCAAATGTGGAATTTTAATCCATGACAAAGCGAGAGAGTTTTTCATGTTGCTCTGTGGAAATCCCGGGCCCTGCACACCGAGCAGCCTGGCCACCCCGTCACCCAGCCTGATGGGACAGACCATGAGGGGGGGCCGGCCTGGTCTCCCTGGCCTGGGTCTGCCATTGTCCCTGATCCTCCTAGGACCCCTGGTGTCCTCAAGGGTCCTCCAGGGTCCACTGAGGAAGGTGCGGGGCTGGGGGTGCTGTTGATGCTGCTAAGGGCTGAGATGCTTTGTCAGTGAGCAAGCAAACCAGCAGAACCATGACCCAGCAGAGGGAAGGAGGTTCAGCCATCAGGACATAAAGGGGAAGGGAAATGGGAGGTTGGTGTGTTGTGGGGAACAGAGAGGGAAGACCTCTACCCAGTGTGGGAAGGGGACTTTCTTCATGTATGGTAAAATCTACTACACCAGACGTTTTAGAAATTGTTAAGAAATGAAGAAAAACTTGCTGTTCTTTTTATTCTTTTCTTTTTCTGCACATTTTTTTCCCATCTTGGGATTTGAATGTACTAAGGCAAAACACCCAAACTTGCTGGATGTAGTGGTATAGGCCTGCAACTCCAACTACTCAGGAGGCTGAGGCAGGAGGATTGCAAGTTCAGGGCCAGCCAGGGCAATTTAGTGAGATTCTGTCTCAAAATAAAAAATTAAAAAAGGAAAACACACACACAAACCCACCCAGACTCACGTTTGACTTGACTGCACGTGGAGTCCCTCACGGGGCTACCCACAAAATTCGTGTCACTTGGGTGACAGGAATGGATGTTAGAAACCTGTTCAGGATAGGGACCCCAGGAGATGCCCTGGCCTCACCACTCCCACAGCACGCTTTGTGACAAGCCTCTGGCCCAACCCTGAGTTAGCCTGTGGGTCTGTGGCCATTGAGTGCGACATAGTTCATCAGAGAGCAGCAGTCTGAATTGAGGCCAAGTGCCCCGTGGGAAGGTTAGTGTGACATTCCAGGGCTTCAGCGACATACTTGAAGGCAGAAGGCTGTCTGTGCATGTGACCATGCCCAAGAATGTCCAGCAACCCTCAGTAAAAACCATGGGTGTGCCAGGCGTGGTGGTACACGACTGTTAGCCCAGAATTTTGGGAGGCTGAGGCAGGAGGATTGAAAGTTACAGCGTAGCCTGGGTAACTTGTTGAAATAGGGAGACTTTGTCTCAAAATAAAAAAAGAAGGACTGGGCTGCAGCTCAGTGTGAAGGCCTGGGTTAAACCCCTAGCTTAACAAACAAAACCCACAGGTGTCAGCTGGAGACAAGGAGCTGCTGGCCACTTCTGATGCCCCTGGGCAGTGGGTGGACTGAACTCCTGCTCCTGGCGCAATCTCCTGTGCTTCCTGGAATCCTGGAAATGGTTTCCACTCCCCGGCTCAGCAGGTGAGCCCCGGATGGTGCCCACCCCTCCCACTGGAGTCTTTGGGGGCTCATTGTTTTGGGTGATTTCTATTTTTTGGCACCTGATGTTCATTTCTCTCGGTGGCTGCTGATCTCAAATGTCCTTTTCAAACAAATTGACCCGAGGTCCCAGTCCACATCAGGAGGAAGGACATGGTGCCGTGCCCAGTGGGTGTGCTTTGTGACGATCACCAGCAGATGGGTCGGAAGGTCCAACACACAACAGTGGCGGCAGGGCTCTGTCCATCCACGTTGCAGGCTGGGCCCCCTCTTCCCTCCGGGAAGCCAGAATACTGCATCACGAGGGTGCTGGGGAGTCTGGGTCAGCATTCAGGGGACTTCCACCCCTGTGTGATGGGGGAAGCAATGGCTCCAAGGTTCTCCTCAGGAAGCAGGAAGTTCGTCCTTAGGTAGAAAGAAAGCGCCTAAGGGGAGACCTGGCTCCACTCTACCTCCGTGAAGACGCGCCCTCTTCTGCTTTTTCCTCTTTCCATTCAGCCTGGTTCTGTCACATGGATTCTAGTGTCACTCATGTGTGTGTGTGTGTGTGTGTGTGTGTGTGTGTGTGTGTGTGTATGAGGTACTTCAGACTGCACCTAGGGCCTTCTCACTGAACTACATCCCCAGCCCTTTAAAAAAAAAAAAAATTGAGACAGGGTCTCGTTAAGCTACTATGTTGCTCCAGCCTTCCCATGTGTATTAGTTCTTTTCCTCTCTGTGCCTCAGTTTCTCCACTTTTTACAAACCCTCAGAGTTCTGAGGAGGCAAGATGACAAGCTGTCATCCACAGTGGGGGAAACGGAATGCCCAGGATGGGGAACCCACCTGGCTCTAGGCACACATCTAGCCTGGTCCTGAGGCCACAGACACCCTGGCGGGAGGTCACAGCTTCCGCTTCCTTGGAGAGGAAGTCCCTAACTTTCCTCGAACTGCCTCCCCCACAGGATGGGGCCTTGGCCCTGCTCCCTGAGGTCACAAGGCCAGCTTTCCTGTGCTCCCCTCTGGGTGGGGGCCCTCTTGGGTGTTTATTTTACTTCTGTAGAAGAGGAAGGAGGTCTGTGGGCTGCCTGGGTGGCTTGTGAGGTGGAATGCTTGTCCTTCCCTGCCACTCCAGGAGGGGGACTGCAAATTCCTCCTCCGAGGAGGTCATGGTGTAAACATGGGGTCCCTCCAAAGGTGGAGCACCCACTGGCCCTGCCTCGCATCCCTAACCCAGGCTAGGACAGGGAGGGGCCCTTGGTGCTTGGAGGTGATACCATGTCCACCCTGCCAGAGTCCGAGAAGCTGAGGGCCCCTTCCTCCCTTCTGGGGCGGAAACAGGTGGCAGCTGCCTTTGCCTGGTATGGGGGGTAGGTGGGGAGTGGTTTACCTCCTGAGCCTCCTACCCTCCTCTCTGAAAAAGGGCCGATTGAAAAGCATTCAGCCCCACACCCAGTGCATGGAAGGTGCTCAGCACATCAGTGCTGCGAAGACTGTTCTTCTTGGACCTGCTGATCTCAGTGTTGTGCCAGCAGCCTGTAGATTCCTCAGAGATCTGCATTTTAGGGACTGGACCACGACATTACTCTAAAGGACAATTGCCAGCATGGGGGATCAAACACAGGGCCTTCCCACTGAGCTGCAGCCAGCCCTGTTAAAAAACTTTTATTTTGAAACATAGACAGGGTCTCACTAAGTCTCTAAGTTGCTCAGGCTGGCCTCAAACTTGCGATCCTCCTGCCTCAGCCTCCCAGAGTGCTGGGATCACAGGCGTGGGCCACCACACCCAGCTTTGCAAATGACAGGGCTGGAGTGAGGGCCAGTGACATGGCCTGGGATGGAGCAGGGCTTCTCTCCAGACTCCCAGCTAGATGTGAAGGAGACAAAGTGGAGGAGGCTAGAACAAAATAGAAAGGCCAGGTCGAGCGATGCTGTGATTGTTAAGCACAGAGCAAAGAGCAGCTCCTAATTTTGCCGCCCGCCGTGGTTAATGTGCCAGCTAAGTAGCTGTAATCGGTAGCAGCTGTGAAGGGGACCTGCGGGCTCCACTGACGCGTTGGGAAGCAGGATTGACCTGTTGAGGTGGCTGGCGGTGGGGTTTCCTGAGCAGGGCTGCCCTCGGTGGGCACAGTCAGGATTGGGAAGCTGAGTGGCAGAGGCCTGGCCTAGGGAAGCCGCCCAGAGGTCTGAGCCGCAACATCTCTGTCTGTGTGCGCCCACGACCGCCACTGTGCCAGGGGTCTGGGGTCCGGGGTCCTCCAGCCTAGCGTGGGGGTCGTGATTCTGCATTTCAGAGCCAGAGGTTTGCATTCAAATCCCCCCTGTCCTTGACAGCTTGTTGATCTTGGACATGTCCTCATTCCTTCTGGGTATATCTTCTCATCTGGAAAATGGGTTTGGGCCCTGCTACCACCTAGTGCAGGCGGGGCAGGGCACAGCTTAGGATGCATGCCAACTGCCCCAGGCTCGGGGCACGCAGCAGGTGCTCGAGAGGTGCCAGTCGCATGGTGACACCATGGGCACGATTCTAAGGTGTCGTCGCCATTCCATCCCTGGCCCAGGCAACTGGTAGCTCTGAGGTTAAAATGTGTAAGGTACTGTAACCCCAGCTCTTGGGGAGGCGAGGCAGGAGGTTCAGAAGATCAAGCCCAACCTGGGCAACTGAAGAGCTTATCGAAACTCTGCCTCAAAATTAAAAAGATAAAAAAATCAAAAGGACTGGGGCTCTTTGGAAGGCCCCGATCCAAGCCCTAGAACTGCAAAGGGAAATCATAAAAAGTAAGCTAGACTGGAGAATCCATGGTGGATTCATTCTGCCACCAATCTTGGGGCTAATGAGGCAGATTTGGGGACCAATAGGGACACAGGTCAAGCCACTAACATTTACCCAACCTTTATTTCGAGCCTCAGCCTATGCATTGTTTCACTTGCTTACGCCGATCCTTGAGGCTGAAACAGTATCCTTGAAAGGTAAGTGCCATGTCCCAGCACTTGGTCCCGCTGGTCACCCTCTGCTCAGGCCTTGGCGCTGGGCTGGCTAATGGGGCCTCTCCAGCCCCCTGATCACCCCAGTGAGTGGGTGAGGACACCAGGCCCTGGGCATAGGGGGCAGGGACGTGTCCACTGTCCCGTGGGGCCTCGGCAGCCAGCAGGGCACCGCACAGCGCGGGCTGGGCCTTTCATCCAGAGACCAGCGTCCTGCGGCCTGGAGGAGCGGCAGCAGCCAGCCGGGTGCTGTTGTCACCTTCCATGACGGCGGGCAGGTAATCACCGCTCAGTCTCCACGCATAATGGGCCGGAGAATGAATTCAAATGTCATTCCCTGCAATAAAAGACAGTATTCTTAGTGCTCGCAGGGTTCGGCGGGGCTGAGGCGAGGGCGCAGCGCGTTCTCAATGAATCACCTGTTAAGTCCGGGTGAAGCCTGATCACGCGTTACCGTTACCAGCGAGGCCGCGCAGTGTGCATGCGTGGGAGACTGTGGGACGCAAATGGTGCCCGGGGTCCCTGTCGCTGAGCCAGTGCTGGTGTTTGCATGCGTGTGCGCCTGTGTGCCGCTCATGGGTTTGGGCGGGTAGTGTACTGTGTGCAGCCTTGGACAGTCAGCCCCTGGTCTGCTTCCTCCACCCGGTGAGCTTCGTGTCCGGCACGCAGTACGTGCTTCGGGAATCTGTTACGCGCACCAACAAACCTCCCAGCCCTGTCTTCCTCCCCCTCCCTCAGTGTGACCGCAGCTGCTCCTCGGATCTCACCACTTCTCCGCCCTCTGCGGTAACCCCCAGTCCAGGGGTGGCTTGAAACTCTAGTTGGCGAAGTCACTCTCCTGATTAAAAGACAAGACGAAAAGAAAGCAACCCAATGACAACCCGCTCCCACCATGCTCCCAGAGCAACCCTGCCTGACTTCTCCAAGGTCCCACCTCAGCCCCCTCACCCGCTCCATTTCCTTTTCCCTTCTGATGGGTGGCCTGGTCCTGCTCAGAGCCTTTGCACTTGTTCCCTACCCCCCAGCCCATAGGTGGCCTTTTCTTCCCTAGGAGCCAGCTTAAATGTACCTCCTCAGGGAGGCCTTGCCTGTGTAAGCTCTCTACCCCCTCCTTTCCATCCCTTCCCTGTCCTGCAATTTTCTCTAGCCTTACCCTGGTTCCTCATGACATGGATCACAGTCCATGAGAATCTCCTGTGTCTATCTCTCCAGTACTTGACAGCTTCAAAAGGCAGGGCCACTTCTGTTTGGTGGTACAGTGTCACAAGCAGCCAGCCCAGCGCTGAGCACATGGCAGGGAGCTACTAAATGTTAGTAGGCAGTTGATGAAAAGGTATGTATGTGGCACCCTTCTGAGGCAAGTGAGGCCTGCAAACTACCTGTCCACTATGCTGGGGAAAAACATGCTTCTCAAACTGCCTCCCCCTCTCTCTCAGTTTCTCTCTCTGTCTCTTTCCTTTTCTGTCTGTTTCTCTGCTTCCTTTCCACCTCCTGAAAAGCCCTGTGCCTCTTGCCCCGAAGGATGATGGGAAACAGCTGTAAAGGATACAAACTAAGCACCCAGATGATCCAGCTGCTAGCGGTGGGGTTTTTTTTCGGGGCGGGGGGGCTCAAAGGGAAACATGTCTGCAACACACAAAACACACATTGTACGAATTTTGTAAAAGATAAGGAAAAAGGAACCGCTCAAGCAATTAGAAAAATGAAAAACAAACATACTCAGTTCCTTCTTTCTTCTCTAACAAATCCTGAGTCTGGTTCTCCCCCAGCCCTTCTCCAGGCTCTTCCATCCCCACTCCTTATCCAAACAGCAGGGAAAGGCTACCCCCACATCCCTGTGCGGGGTGGCAGGGGGGATGGAATGCTCAGGAGAAGGCCCGGGGTGTCCTTTGGTCTGCACACGCCTGACAGTAGTGCTGGGGTGGGTTTGGCTGTGTGGCCTCCCGCACTCACTCTGAGCTTTGGTTTCTCATTTGCAAAATGAGGACACAGACTGGGGGCCTGGCCCTGGCTCCAGGAGTATCTCTCTCCTGTCTTCGAGGCTGGAAGGGGTGGGGGAAAGGAGGAGAGAAATGAGGTTCCGAGCAGCAAGCTGAGCAGTGAAGCCCCACCTGCCCCCACCAGGTCACTGCTGAAGCCTCCTGCCAGGAAGGTTGCCCCACACACCGGTCCTGAGTTCAAATTCTTGGCTTACCACTGCCATTCATCTGCAGCCCCCTTGCCTCCCTGGTCCCATTGAGTCACATTTGTATCCCTGTTCTTCTTCAGAACCTGCCACCTCCACCCTCCCGGAGAGAGCCCTCCCGGAGAGCCCTTGCCTCAGGCTCCCTTTGCCTGGAGTGCTCATGCAGCCAGTGGCCCCTGGGGAGCGCTCTTCCTCCCTGACCCAACAAGGTCCTCCCAGCCTGCCAGAGCCCCTCCTGAGTCCTGACTGTGATCCTGCTGGTTGTGGCCACAGCCCGGGCCTGTCAGTGAATAGCCGGAGGCAGTGTGTGCCTCTCTCCAAAGTCTGGCTAAACCCGGAAGGGGAACAGAGATGATGAGCTCCCCGTCAGTCCCTGGAAGACACCAGGCAGAAGCCCCAGGAGGTCACTGCTCAGGGAGGCCCTCATGGCCCCAGGCGCCTAAGCACCTTGTGTATGACAGGGACCAGCGTGACTTCAAGGGTCCCCAAGACAGGTGTCACCCCCATTTTCCAAACAAGCACACAGAGGCTCCCAGAGGTCAGCATCCTACCAGGCCAGGAGGTGCAGAATCAGAACTCAGGCTCCATGAGAGCTCCCACCCGCGCTGTGCAGGGGCGTCCTCCTATCTCCCCCTGCCATCTGCGCTGGGGCCCAAGGTGTGCACAGGGTTCCCGGGCCCTGGATGCGCTGGGAGGGAAGCCCACAGGGCCACGAAGCCGTGACATTGGCCAGGGCGTCCAGGGCCGTATTTCTGCCACCGCTGCCCGCCATGGGTGCACAGTTAATTAGCAGGTCTCGGAAAGTTCATCAATAACAGATCTGGCGGCTGGGCTGATGGCCGGCGCGCGGCAGGCGGCAAGTGCCCGTAAATCAGCCTGACAGGCGCTGACCACAGCCGCCACCATGCAGAAAGTGTCTTATGCAGTCTGCAGGCCTGGATCAGGCCCAGGGCGAGCCGGCAGGGGCGCCCCAGCTCTCCATCCCTGCTCTCCAATCCAGTCCCTGGGGCTTTCTCCTGTTTGTAGGCTTTGTGACTCATTCTATTCTCTTTCCTTGTCCCAGAAATGTGAGTTCCGACCCATGCTCCAGCCCATATGAGGTCACACCTAGCTCTTCACACTCAGGACAGTGCCCTGGTTTTCTTGTACAAGAGCACCTGCTCATATCCTCCACATGCTCACAGTGCAACAGGTACATGTGCTTCAGAGTCACAAACATCTGCAAGCATCGGATCCACACCTTCCTCCTGCTTTACCCTACAAATGGTAGTTTGGGGAGAAGGTGCTCCAGGCAAGAAAGTAGCATGTACAAAGGCCCTGTGGTAGGAGGGAGCAGTGGTGAGGGACAGAAAGAGAGACTTGTGGCTGCATTGGCTTCATCCCCTAGCTCTCCCAAAGGGACTCTAAGACACCCAACAACTCTGTAACCCAGTGCAGAGTGCAAATCAGCTGCTTGCACAACTTTGCCAAGGGCTTGCTCCTCAAGTGCAGATCTTTCGGCCCACCTCTCTCTGACCTTAACCACAGTCTTCTCTGAGTCCCTGTGAATTTAGGCCCTCTCACCTGTCCCATGGAAGGGCTCAGGTGTCTGTGGCCAAGCCCAGGGACCTCATTTCTGCACAAGCCGGGTGCAGGAGGGCAGGGTGTGGCCATAAATCTCCAGTGACTCCACTTGCCACTGCCAGTTCGACTGTTCTCAGAGGTCGCTAACTTTTACCTGAGGGAGAGCTGTTGCCCACTGCGGGCCAGGCAGGAGTCAAGCCTGGCGGAGTGGCGGCCCTCGGTGGTGGCTCCATCCCTGCCAGACTCCTCTGCTCTGCCTGCAAAACACTGGACAGTTGAGGATTCGGTTCCCACAGCCTCGGAGGGACCTTCCAGACCACCGGGGAGCAGCAGGAAGTTATCCCGCTCGCCTGTCCCACTGGAGTCAGGGTCAGAGCAGGTGAATCAGGGGACTGAGGCTGTAGATTAGGCCGAGATGGCACACTGGAATTGAGGACTCCTGAGCCGAATGGGAAATAACGTTTTTTCTCTCGTTTTAAAAAAATCTGACCACTTACCCATTCACTCATTCACCCATTGCTCTTTTCACCCATCCACCCACCAGTCCCTCCCATCCACTTGCTGCTTCAGCGAGCGTCACAGACCCTGGACACGGTGGCACCAGGTGAGTACCAGTTCCCAGCAGAAACACCAGGGGCGATAGTATGGAGGGAGAGGGCAGCGGGCACTGGGAGGCACCTGCGGGCCGGGCAGGATGGCATTGCGGCCTCTGCGTGCCCCGTGCTCTGGGAATTGCTGTGTGGCTGCTCTGCGAGAAGCAGCCCCTTGTTGTCCACCATTTCTGTCACAAACCTGCCATGCACCAGGCCCTACGTGGTTGATCTAATTTGTTGGCCACCTCTATTTTTCAAGGCCAGAGTATTTTGAGTCTTGCTGGAAAATAAGGAAGCGAGGCTGGGGGTGCAGGGGGGAGTGGAGTGAGGGCACTGGGGGCCGGGTCGGGGTGCAGGGCTGGGCCTCAAGGTGGCTGGAGAGCGGGAGCTTGTGGCTGTAGGGTACAGGAAACATCTTTGCCTCCTAAACAGGATGGTCGTTGGCGGCCTGTGCCTCAGGGCCCAGAATAGCTGTTTGCCCTCCCAGTGCCCTGTGCTTGCAGCCAGCAGGCGGCCTTCCTGGGTCCCGAGCCTGCAGAACAGAAGTGGGGGCTTGGCCAGGGAGCCTGGCTGGGAGACCTTGCTGGGATGCAGTGACCCCACTTAGACCCAGCCACCAGCTGCAGGCCCAGGGTTCTTTCAGGACCTAGGAACAGGGGCAAGATGGGCCTGCATTTGGGGTCTCCTGCAGCCAGGCCAGTGCCAGAGCAGATCCAGGTCCCCATTCCCTTGGGACTTCTAGATCTTCCCCTATAGCCATTTCCCCAGAACACTGTCCTCTGTGAGCTGTCACACCGGGGAGCAGACCGTGACATATCCTTCCCAGGTAGGGGTGGTGGGGTATGAGGGGCACCACCCCAGCCTGCCTGCTGTGTGACATCAGGCAAATGCTCACCATCTCTGGGCTTCGTGACAGCCTGGGAGGAACACTGCTGGAGATTCTTGCCCTGGGGATTCTGGTTGGATGATTTGAGAGTCTGTTTCCTGGATTCTAAGATTATGAGTCTCAGACACTGTCTTTCCAGAATTTTCTCAGCCGTGTGCCCAGGAGCCTGCTTCCAGCTGTGGTGTAGGGTGAGGTGAGGCACTGTGAGCCCAGCGGTGCCCCAGGTCACCAGTCAGAGATGCCCCTCTGCAGGTGCCTTCTCCTTGTGCTCCCCGAAGTCCTCGCTCTGCTGGTCTCAGTCTGCAGGACCCCCGTGACACAGGCACTGCTCTAACATGCTCGGGGTGGAACTGGGCCCCTCCCTTCCCTTTCCCCTCTCTCCCTCCTTCCTCTCCTTCCTTCTCCAATTTCCTTTTCTCATTCCTTTACTTCTTTATCCAATCGCTTATTCATTCAACAAACACAATACTAAAACCATCTCCCACACAGACACTTGAGTACACACACAGGATGGGTGGGCTTTGCTTCACGCAACAGCGTGAAAATGACCCAGGATCCTTTTCAACGAGGTGCACAATTGGATCACTTCAGCTCCCTGCTCTGCCACTTCCAGGCAGTCTGAGATGGAGAAAGGCACTTGGCCTTTCTGGGCTCCATGTTTCCCTCACCTAATACAGAGCCAGGGTGCTCACCCCGCTCTCTTCCCTGCCTGTGGGGAAAGGAGAGAAAGTTTTCCCTGGGAAGACCTACTCCTGGTGAGACAAGATTGCTATTTCGGTGGGGAGACAAGGCATCAACTGGGCAGGCAGGCACTGTCCCGGGAGCCTCCTGTGGGGAAACTTGGCCCCTGGGGCCCCTGCCTCAAAGGCCTGCGAATGTGGGAGCTGTTGGGTCGCAGGCTCTGAGAAGCCCGCCGTGAAATCTGGGCGCACGCAGAGCTGTAGAGCAAGGGCTGGGCAGACGCGGATGTCTTTGATGTGCTTTGGGGGTGTGTAATTAACTGTAACTGAAATATTATTTGATCTTTTATGTGGAAAATCAAATTGTGTTGTGTCAGACATGAATAAATACACCCCGGTCGGTCGGTTTGGACAGCGCCAGCTCCTCCCAGGCCCCCAGCCCCAGCCACCCCACCCCCTTCTCCACGGTGGAAACATAATTCTCGCCTTTTAAACTCTCCCCTTTGTCTGGCTGTGAAAGGGCCCATTGTCCTGGGGGAAGGGGCGGGAAGGGGCTGGGGCCAGCGGAGGGGCGGGGAGGGGGTGTCCCGTCCAGGGAGGAGCCCAGCTGGGCAGCTCTGCGCCCTGTCCCTGGAGGCTGCTGCCCTTGGGCAGAGCATGCAGCTGCCTGGGCCTCAGTTTCCCCTCTGGGTTCCTTCTGAGGGGCACACAGGGCTCCGGGCTCCTCTGGTGAGTCACTTGTGTAGGTGACAGGCCACACTAGCTCCCACGGTGGAACCGCAGGTTCTGGGGGCTACTTTCGCACACAGCAAACTGACAGCCTCTGGGGAGACCCTAAAACCACATGTAGCAGGTGACTTGGGACCCATCCTTTCTTCCACCAGAGCCGCCAAAGGATGGGCGAGTGGGACAGGAAAGAGCATTGCCCGCGGATTAGAAACAGGGCAGAGGGGGTTCATGTTAGACCACTGCCACTTACCTCACCTGACCTCCGTGAGCCTCAGTTTCCCCACCTGTAAGATGGGCCTGGCCTCCCTCACTGGGCTGGAAGTCACCTTCATCTTTGCACATTGAGTTCCACCTGCCTTAAGACACCGGGCCTCCCTTGCCTTCAGTTGACACCTGCTCTTTCGTCCGGGCTCAGCTGCAGAGCTCACTTACACTCAGTGGAAGCCTGTTTTTCTTTTTTTGTGGTGCTGGGGATAGCGCTCAGGGCCCGTGCACACTAGGCAAGCACTCTACCCCCAGCCGCACCCAGCCCTCTATGGGGAGCCTTTGCTGACCCCCTGGACTTTGCTCCTTAGGGGAGCCCTTGTCCTCCTTCCCTGCTCTCGCCAGCCCTTCCTCCTCTTCTGCTTGCCTCACTTCCCCGGCTCTGGCTCTTGTGTCCCCAGCAGAGCCCGAGGCCTGGAACGGTGTGGGGCATGGACTGGGCACCCTGGAATCTGTCGCCGAAATTGCACCCTGCAGACTCGGCCTTCGGCAGGTGCCTCCCCCATCCCGGCTGTGTCCACGACCCCCAGCAGATGTCTTACTGGCCCTACAGGAAAATCTGAGGCTGGGAGCAGGGGCAGAGACAGCCGAGCGAAAACATGTGAGCTGGGACCCAGCCAAATCAAACATCCTGGAATTTAAAAATAAACAACACGGGAAAGAGAAGCCACAGTGACTATCAGAACCTGTGGCAGACGTGACTGATAGGAGACACAAGGTGCTTCTGCAGAGTGGGTTGGCCAGAGCTGTCAGCTGCTCCCCAACACAGGGTACAGCTCACGGTGCAGATGGGGAGACTGAGGCAGCTTCCGGAAGTTACGGGGGGGGGGCCCAGAGCAGTGTCCATTGTCTGATAAAGGGCTCCTCTGCCGGTGCCACTCCTGGTAGGTCACCACCAAGAAGAACAGCAGGGACAATTGTCAAACAAGCCCAGTGCTGGGTCCTTGCACCCAGCCAGTTTTATCTGCCCTCACACAGGAGCTGCCATTGTACCTACTTTATAGAGGACATGCGATGGTCTTTGTGGGCCCCTTTCTGTATTAAAAAAATTAAAAATTATGTTTTATGAAGCCAACCACAGTGGCACATGCTTGTAATTCCAGCACTTGAGAGGCTGAGGAAGGAGAATCACTCACTGCAAGTTTGAGCTCCGCCCAAGCTATAAGATGAGACCCTTCTCAAAACACCAAAAACATATATATATATATATATAGCCATTAGCATAAAGATAAAATATTAATTTTATGTATTTAAACATTTTCTTCTAAAAGTTCTTTTTCTTTTTCTTTTCTGGTCCCCAAAGAAATTAAAACATTTTCAAAACTTCTGAGAACAACATGGGCCGCAGTCCAGCCTTTCTGATGACTGATAGGTAACTGACTCTGTACAGAGGGGAAACTGAGGCACAGAGAGGAAACTGGGACTCCAGGGAGGGGTGCTACTCACTTAAGGCTGCACAGCCTGTTAACGAAGGGGCTGGAGAACAAAGGCCTCGAGTGGGGGTCGGCCTGTGGGGGCCCCGGGAGAGTGTGGCTGGGCACAGCATTCTGGGTGGGCTGGGTGCAGGGTCTGAGAGGTTCACAGTAGTTCACAGGATGGGACACACCCACTGTCCCCAAGAACCCAGCTTCAGGGGGACAGAGGCTTCCACTCACCTTCTGCAGTTTCGTGGCCCCTGGCCCTGCCCTGACTGTTCAGAGAACTTGGGCCAAAGGCCTGAGCCAGCGGGGGCAGCTGATATCTTTCCCTGGCCACTGTAGGGCAGGGCTGCAGGCCTTTCCACAGCTGGGCTACCTGGCCGGGCTGGCAGGGTTGCTGTCACACATACAGCACACACACGCACACACACACACACACCACACACACACCACATACACCACACACACACACACAGCCTGGCCCAGACAGGGAGAAGGGGGTAGGAAGTCTCCGCTGGGTGCTAACTATCCTTAAACCTTCTCTCAAGGCTTTGCCAGTCCCCTTTGTAAAATGGGTACAGAGTTCAAGTCCAAGTCAGCAGTGGGTTTTCCTTCTCCCCTCTTCCAGCCTTGACCCCCCTCCTGTTCTTTCCTTTTCTCTCCTTTCCTTTTTTTTCCTCCCAGTACTGGGGATTGAACCCAGGACCTTTGCACTGAGCTACATCCCCAGTCCTTTTTATTTTTTATTTTGATACAGGATCTCATTAACTCACTAAATTTCTCAGGCTGGGCTAGAACTTGGAATCCTTCTGCCTCAGCCTCCAGAATGCTAGGATTACCGACCCTCATTTTTACGGTTCTTTTTTATTTCTGGTATGTGAAGCTGGTTTCCAGTAAAGATGGTCACAAAAGGGTTTTCAACACATTGGCCTTTTTTTTCAGTAAATGGATGCATTTGAGTAAGAGAAGGAGCTCACTTAGAGCGAATCCTGTATGGGTAATCACAGTGGGGATGAGGAGGTCGGGCGGGAGTGGCCTCGGGCATGCACAGATGGGGAGCTCTGGGAAAGCTGCTGGCCGTCACCAGTACATTTGTGTTGATTTGACTTTGGGGTTCAGCGAGGGCCAGCACCTTATGCAGGGTCACACAGTAAGCGGGCAGACCGCAGATAGGATTGAAACTTAGGTCTTCCTGACTCCGAACACTGCACCTTTTTTCCAGGGGAAGCGGAAGTCAGGGCCCTCTTGGGGGACTGCATTGTCAAAAAGGCTGGTGAGCGCAGACACAAATCCCACCACGATCTCAGGGCTTTATCGACACTGGCTCAGGAGTCCCAGTCTCCACGCACTCCGCCGTCACACATCCTGTGTCCATCCCCTCTTGCCCACGCTGGTGTGACGGTGGAGTTTTCCCTGCTGCGACTCCTTCCTTCTCCTGAATGTGTCCCAGTCACCCAGCTGGTCCCTTTCTTTGATGACCAGCATGGTCTGGGAGGGGCAGAGGGATCCTGGCTGTGCACCTGGCGGCAGAGGGTGGTGGGGGACCCGGCCTCCCTCAGTGGAAGGGAGCCTGTTCTTTGAGCCAGGGCTTGCAGCGTGGCTGCCCGGTAGGGAGGAATCTTGTCACTGGAAGTGTGCACACAGAGGCGGGGTCTCGGGATCCGGAATGTCCCCTCCCTAGGGCTGTGCCCTTAGCAGACACATCTCCAGCAGCCTGTGGGCTTGCTGGCCTCATCTGAGGCATTAGCAGAGAGCTTTGGGGTGGGAGGCCCATTCTGCCGGCCTCCACCTTCCCCATCCTGGCCCACCCTCCCTCGCCTACCTGGCTGGAGATCACCCCTGCTAACTGTGTGTGCTGCGCCACTTACCTGCTGTGTGTAACAGAACTCAGTGGTTTCAAACATCAGTAATCTTAGCTGGCCATGGTGGTGCACGCCTGTAATCCCAGAGCTCCGGGAGGCTGAGGCAGAAGTTTAAGCCCATCCTGAGCAACTTAGCAAGACCCTGTCTTAAAAGGGTAACAAAAAGGACTATGGATATAGCTCAGTGGGAAGGCTCTGGGTTCAATCCGAGTACCAAAAGTAGAAATAAAAACAAAACCAAACAAAAAGCAAACCCCTTCAGTCCGTGGGCTTGTGGCTTGTGAGTCTTTACGTGAATAAGGCTCAGCCGGGACGGCTCCAAGGGGTAGTGGCTGGAGCAACAATGCCAGAAGAGTGTCTTTCACTGTGGCTCACTCCCACCAATGACAAGTGGCTGGTGTCTGGGAACCAAGGCTGGGTTCTGAGTTTGAACCTCTCTGGGCAGCATGGTAGAAGTGCCCGCCATTGTTGGGCCCCAGCTTTAGAGGAGAAACAGCCACACTCTGGCTCTGTTTGCTTGGTCGGGCCAGGAAGACCCAACCAGCTCCCAGGGTGGGGCATGAAGTCACCATGTCTTGATTTGACAGGTAGGAGACAGTGCTGCAGATCTTTGGAAAACGTGATCTACTGTGTGAGTCTGTTGATTTCTTTATTTACTGTCTCACGAACACAGGGACCTTACATAATTCTCTGCTGTACCCCAGCTTCTGGAGCGGTATCTGACAAACAGTAGGTGCTAAATAAATGTTTGTTGAAAATCTAAATGGCAAGAGGCACGAAAAAGAGGCAGAGATATAAAAAAGACATAACAGTACAGAAAGAGGAGAGAGATGGAAGTCAGAGGTAGAGACGGACCAGTGGGTAGCTGATGTCTCGCTGGCCAAAGGCAGGGAGGTGTGGGGACTCCCCGCTGACTACTGAGACAGACAGGGTCAGCTGCCTGTGAAGTGCCTTCGGAGGGTGTGTCAGGCCCACGAGGGAACACGGTCAAGGCAGACTAAGGCTGTGTCCAGCATGGGTGGACCTGGCATCTTGTGGCCAGCTGGGGTCTGGTGTGGCCAGGCAGCTTCCCTCTGCGAGCAATTTCCCCTGGGCCAGAGCAGCTGCAACCAAGAGTAATGGAACAGAGAAACGTTGGTGACATTTTTCTAAAGAGGAAAAATGTGGACTTTTGAGTCAAAATGAAAGACTTATTGGGTTCGTGGCAAGACTAGAGCTTCCTTTTGAGAACAGACTGCCAGATAAGAGCCTCGATTGGGGCTGTTTTGCCTACAGTGTTCGTATTGATTTTCCTCTCATTCCTCGGGGAGTGGACAGCGGACTTTTCTGGGAGGTGGTGGGGAGGTGGAGGGCTCCTCCTGGAAAGTGCCTGGAAGCTGCAGGGCTGCAGGCTGAGGAGCAGGCTGGATGGGAACACCATTCCGGTGGCACGGTGTGTGTGGGGGATGCTCATTAATAAACCCCCTACCCATGCCTGGCATGATCTACCCAGCATTTCCCCCATTCCCGCTGAGAGATCTGGGCTGCCTGTCATTCCCTCTCACACAGTCTTATTTCTGGTCTTGGTAGTAAGGAAGCTCAGAGAGCTAAGGGGCCCTGCCTCAGGAGACAGGAGACAGCAGCCAGGGCCTTGTGCTGCCCGAATCTTCTGGTTCCTCGGCCCCTGCAGTCCGCTGGCTGGTTCCCGTCCGGCTGAGCAAAGCTTCTCGGCCGGGTGCGGGCCACAGACAGCGGCTTTCAGACTCTGCCCCCACAGCCCTTTTCAGTCACATGAGGACCTTGTTCATGGAGACATCTGGCCACATGACCTTCAACTCTTTGGATTTTGTTTTGGAACATCTGCTGTGTTGCAAGTTCTGCTGTGGACAGCTGAAGTCCTGACTCAACATGCCTTGAGCTGAAATTTCACCCCCACCTGGCCCTCCTCAAGAACAGCAGGGCCACTTGGGTCTTTCCTGGAGGTCCCCTGGGCCTCTCTCTTCTCTTTCCTCCCAAACACAGCCCTCCACACAGCCTTGAGCTCCTCCTCCCACATCTCTCTCCGTTCAGTCTGCCTCTCCATCCCCACTGTCACCTCCCCATTGAGGCCACCATTTTCCCTCCCCTCAATCCATTCTCCCCTGGGGAGGAGCTTCTTCCTGACACTCAGGAGGATGCACAAGGTCTGGGTCTCCACCAAGGCCCCGCCCACCAAGACACCGCCCACTATTGGCCCCACCCACTGCTGGGCCCACCCACCAAAACCCCAGGCAAGTCTCACCCCACCCTCAAGATTCAACTGCTTTTAATCTGGATCTCTCTCTCTTCAATGCTGCCCTTCCTGCCCTCATTACATTGAAATGATCTGCTTTCCTTCAATCTCCTGCCCTGGCTGTGACTCTATGGCAGTGGGTGTCCAGGACTTGACCCATGTCCGTGTCCCAGCACCCCCTGGATGAGGTGGCCTTGCTCTGGGGCTTGCCAAGGCACCTGGAGCACCGTAGGGGCCTGGAGACCCAGCCAGGGGTTTCTCGGGTCCAACCACTCAGAGATGGGCTTGGGGACCGGAACAGTGTGGGGCTTGACACCTGGAGCTGGGAGCAGTTGGTGCAGGGAAGACCTTCGGGCCAAGGTGGTTTGAGTCCTGTGTGGGGGACAGGGGAGGGCATCCCATCTGGGAAACACAGTCTTTGGAAGGCAGAGTCGTGGAGGCTAGGAGAGGAAATGGCTCCTGATGGGGTGTGGGACTCAGCGAACACTGAGGAGTTTCATCTGAAGCAGGACCAGTTAGCATAAGGAAGTCAGACTTGGAGCAGGAAGGACTTGTGGAAATACTACAGCCAAGGAGCTGGGAGACTGAGGGCCAGGATGGGGGCCTAGCCTAGCCCATGTGCACACAACACAGTGAGACTGGGAGTCAGGACTTCAACTCTGTGCCCAGCTCCTTTAATCAGGAATGGGCTTGCAAGAGGGGAGCCAGTGTGTGTGTGTGTGTGTGTGTGTGTGTGTCTGGGCCTAGAAAGAAGCCTGCGGGAGCTGAGGAAGGGAAATGCCACTTCTTCAGATCGTCTCAATTCTCCTTGAGAGGTGGGTGTTGTAGATGTATAGGCTGCAATTTCCCCGGAGGGAGAAAGACGTGGGGCCTGAATGCTTGGAGACTGGACAGGCAGAGAGAGGGAGGCAGGGGAGGTGAATCTTACAAACCTCAGTCACTTCTGCCAGCCCCTTTCCTGGCCAGCCCCACTATTGGAGCCAGGGATAAGAGAGGTCTCCAGCCTGGAAAAGCAGTTTCTTCCTGAACTGGTCCCAACCCTGTCAAGAGAGGCTGAGTGGGGTTGCTGTCTTGCCCCCAGTCAGCTGAGGCTCAGATGTAATTCTGTAGTAAGAAATAATAATCACCACCATCAGTTGCACATGTTCTCCAAGCCAGGTAATCATACATTGTCAGTTTTACTTCATTTAATCCTTGGGAGTTGGGGAGCCCAGGATCCTCCCCATTTCACAGAAATGAGATTCAGCTGTTGTCTGGGTTCAGACCCAGGTCTGCTGGTGTCAAAGCTCTGAAGTACTAAACTCAGATTGTCCCAGACAGCCCGAGGACCGGTCCCATGTTCTGCCCCTCGGTCCTGTGGTCTAAGCTGGGTGGCAAGGTGCAGTATCCGTCCCCAGAGTGTTGGTGTACTGTGAAGTCCAGCCTCCTCATCGTGCACTTCACAGAACATTCCAGAAGTTCCACCATTCACACACTAGGGCAAAGGGCTCTGCCCTTCCCACTGCTGTTTGCAGGGTGTTTGCAGGGCATTTGCTCCAGGTTGCCTCTTTAGACCTGAAGCTCGCAAGGACTGACACTGCAATTTCAGCATGAGGCCTGGCACTCAATTGTCATATGTCAGTGCCTGTTTCACACTGCAGAATCAACATGTGTAGGTGCACATGCACACATACATCATAGTAAACTGGGAGCTAGGCATGGGAGTGCAGGCTATGATCCCAGCACTCTGGGAAGCTGAGGCAGGAGGACTGTAAATGCAAGCCCAGCCTGGGAAATTAGTGACATAGAGAGATCCTGTCTTAAAAAATAAAAAAAGCTGAGGGTGTAACTCAGCGTGAAGAACTTGGGTTCAATCCCCAGTGTCTGAAAAAACAAAAACAAGAACAACACAAAAAGTGAGCCAGGATATGTAGGAAGTAAAGCTAATCACTGGATTATAAAGTGGAACATGCTTCAAAAGGGTTTTTATTTTATATGCTTTGTTCAAGGAACCATGTTTAGTATAGAAATACTAGAAAATCAAGACAAGGACCAAAAAATAAAAAGCAGCTCCCTGTCATAGTCACTGTTATTATTTTGGTAAAGAATATTTCATACTTTTAAGCTATGAATGGAGATGTCACAATGCACAATTCTGGAGGACATTCTTTCTATCATATTCTAAGTGACTGTAGTTGTCCAATACACAACCTGGGCATCTATATAGTAGTAACCCTGGTCATGAATTTGTTCATTATTTGTTTATGATGGTGTTTGTTATTTACAGAAATGACAATAAACTACATACACTATTTGAAAAATTGCATTTCTCGCCAAAAAGTTACTCTTTTTGTATTAAAAAATGCCTCATTTAAAATGTTTAAAAAATATTATCAATTTTTCTATTGTTTTCAATTTTATTCCATTTTAAATAATATCATGATGAGTATTCTTGAGCATTTGCCCATTTATGGTTTGGGGATAAACTCTAGAAATTCTGAGCAAAACACTATTTGCTGATTAAAGCTTTTAATGTAAAATGAAATTATTTTCTAGGAAAGTTGTACCAATGTGTTGTTCTACTGATAATGTAAGAAAAGGGCAAGAATAAATTTGATAAAATTGTAGGAGGAGAAAAAGGAGACGGAGTTATGGGGCATTTGACCTACTAAGGTTTTGTGGAGGCGGCTTTTACTTTAGGAGGTTAAAAGAGCAACTTTCTATTGATGCGGGCCTGGCGTCCGGCCTATTATAATAAAGGCACAACATCCCAGATTCTCTTCTGCCTTGAATTTCTGACTTTGAGCAGTCATTTCCCTCTCTATAACCACGGTTCTCTCCATGTAAACAGGCAGGATTGCACTGCATCTGGAACAGTAAATAAGATCACCTCATGATTGATTGATTGATGATGCCTGCCATGGAGGCTGCTTGAGATTGCCCAACTGTCTGCATTCAGTGGGAACCAGTGCTGTGATCAATTAATAATGTCTGCCACAGGTGTGGGAAATGGGTTGTTGGCATCTTTGCCAGGAATTTGCAATTTCAAGACTAGACACTCTTAAGGACTATTTAACCTTTGAAAAGGCAGGGCATTTCCCTTGATACTTTGTTCCTCATAAATCTCTACATTTTGGGAATTGCTTCACTGAGTTAGCTCCCAGCCTGGTCTGTCTCATTCTGGGTGTATTGTGATGCAGTTAAGAGGCAAACAACATCCAATTTCTCTCTTTGACCTTCATCTGAATCTCATGACACTGTCTTCAGCCTAAAGCAAGAGGAGTGGGGATTTCCTGTGATTTCAGTATTCCATTCAGTTTTTATCATTTCCAGGTTCACGCGTTTCTAATTGTCATGAATACCATGGCAAAATTAATAGTTCTATGGTTGGTTTATTACATTTAGTAAAATTATGTGCATGCAGTGTTTGCCAAGAGAAGACGTGGCAGGCTCCTTAATCATGTAAAGATGATAATTTAGTTGTTACACTTGTTGAAATGATGGGATTAATTTTTTAAAAGTTTGCAAACTGGAGGAGAAATGTAAAACATTAATTTAGTTAGACAAGCAAGCCGACAACTGACAAATCCTTTCAGCCAATCCTGGTAATGGAGATGCTATGGCTCCCATGGGGAGAAGATGCATGCAAGAAGCACTGGCACTTTCAAGGAATCAAGAGCTTGATGGTAGAGTGTGCTGTGTGACTTTTGGAGAGACACTTACCCTCTCTGTGCCTCTAATTTTCCTTCTATAAAATGGGACCAGATGAATGATTTTTCAGACTATTTTCTGCAGAGCCCTAGAGTTTCAGAAAATGTCACGGAGGCCTGAAAGAGAGGCAGATGGGATGAAGTTGCAGTAATCTGGGCATCGGTTTTGGGGAACCTAACCTGATTCCTTTTTTTGGGTGCTGGCACCCTGATTTACTTTGGGCAAAGACTTCCCTCACAGTTACAGTGGTTCTGGAAGGGTTTTCTCACCCCTTGAATCAGAGACCCAGGACAGACCCAAGCCTGACCAATCTGATCAGCACATTGCCCCAGCTACAGTGATTGGCTTGGAGTGAGCACATGACTCAAGTCTGGCCAATCAGAACTGGTGAACATTTTCCCTGGCTCCTTGATGCAACTATCATGGGGCTCTGTGTCTTTGTTTAGGTGGTGGCTGAGCCAGGAGGATGGGACATGAGAGCTTTGGGATCTCCCTTGGTCATGAGGTAGGAAGAGGCCAGCTCAGAATGAAGCAATGGGAAGCAGAGCTGAGATATAGCACAGGCTCCCAATGTTGCCTTTTCTGCTCTCAAATCCAGCTCTGTTGGATGTCTCCCACTGTTCAGGTTTATTAACCTGAAGGCTCCTTTCCCTTTTCCTTTTCTTTCTTCTCTCTCTCTCTCTGTCTTGCTCCTTCTCTCCCTCCCTCCCTCCCTCCGTTTCTTCCTTCTGTCCTTCCTTTTGCAATTTTGACTTGATTTCTGTGACTTGGAACTCAAAGGTTGCTGTGGTTTGCCCATGTCCCTGAAAGTTCATGTGTTGAAAACTGAATGGTGCCTGGAGATGGGGCCTTCAGCAAGGGACTAGGGCTAGATGAAGGTGTCAGCTGGGGCCCCACAATGGTGCGAGTGGCTTTCCCAGAGGAGGAAGAGAGGCCACACTGGCTTGCTCGTCCTGTGTCCACGCAGTGCCCTCCACCATGCTGTGATCCCTCAGAGGCCTCACCAGTCACTGTGTTGTGCTCTGAAGGAGGGCTTCCTTGCCTCTGCAACCATGAGCCAAATAAACCTCTATTCCTCAAAAATTTGCTCTTATGATGATTAAACTCTTTTTTTTTTTTTTGAGATAGGGTCTCACTATGTAGTTTGGGCTGGGCTTATACTCACTATGTAGCCCAGGCTGGCCTCAAACTCATAGCAATCCTCCTGCCTCAGTCTCCCGAGTGCTGGGATTACAGGCCTGTGCCACCACGTCCGGTACATGTAAACTCTCGATACACAGTCTCAAGGATTTTGTTACAGCGGTAGAAAATGGACAGAGTCCCACCTCATGCAGTCTGTCATCCTCCTCCCCTAGAGCCGACCTGCTCTCCTATCTGATTCTTGAGAAGGTTATGTTAAACATTTGTTTGAACACAGGATTCTGTCACTGGAAAGCACACGGCTCCCAGGAACCTTTGTCACATTGTTCCGCTGTGCTGTTTAAATGGTGACGCCGGGTGTGTGTGGGAAGATGTGAGAATGTGGGGTTGACCTGCACACGGGAGGGAGGGCTGCCTCCAGGCCAGTGTCACTGTGAGGTCATTCCAAGGACTCTGCCGGCGAGAGCCAAGACAGTGCGGCTCCTGTCAGAGGGAACAGCATGTGCAGGTGGTCTAGAGCAATGGAAGACTGGGAGGCATTTTAGGGGCACACTGGACAGTCTGGCGTGGCTGAAGTAGGGAGCCTGTCGGTGGCGAGGAGATGTGGGGAAATGGCGTCGGCAGGCAGGGCGGCCCGCTGTCCATGTGAGGAGTTGGACTGTATCTGCCATGGCACTGGGCAGCAATGGTAAGCTCTGGAGTAGGAGAGGTGCAGGCCCCATGGAGGGTCATTTTCTGGGAACAGGATAGACCATGGGAGGGAACCAGTCTCTCTGGGTGGCCATACTGGAGACTTCTGGCTCTTCTGTATGATGCAGGAGGCAGGGAGAACTGGACATTTAATACTTGGAGGGACCACAGCCCCCAGCTTGCATTCCAGAGCTGGCTGGGGCCCACCGTTCCCAGCACTGGAATCTGAGGACGACTTGAGGAGGGGGACTGGGAGGACGCCTGGTGGAAATTGAGAGGGCGGGGAAGAAATTCTTGACTCTGCTGGCTCCATGGAACTGGATGTGATTTACAGGGATGCTGCCCTGGTTCCCAGGGGAAACCAACCTTTTCCCACCACACTGGGAACTTTGGGCCTAAAGATATGATGGTGGTTCTTACCCGTTCTGAGGGCCCGTTCTCTTCCCTGGTGGCCTGCCCTGCCGAATCCATCCTATGAGGCTGTCACATCGTCACTCACATACAATACTGCACTTCCCGATCCCCCTGCCAGGGTCTTTCCTGCCCCAGGGCAGTAGTAACAGCAGGAGGAGAGACAGCCTTAAAGACAGCAGCCATGCCCGAGCATTGCACACTTACTATGTGCAGACACGGTGCTGAGTGCTTCACATGCACTTTGTCATTACCTTTCTGCCAAAAGCTGAATGTTTATTATCCTGAGTTTGCAGAGAAAGAGGCCCAGAGAGATGGATAAAGCCTTAAGCTGGGAAGAAGAGGAGGTGGGATTTGAACCAGGGCCATCTGGGCAAGGATGGGAGAGTTGTGGCTGGAATCTGTGGTGAGGAATGAGGGAAAGACAGGGAGAGATGAGGTAGAGAGAGGAGAGGAGAGGAAGAGGAAGAGGAAAGAGGAACTGAAGCCCATCTCAGCAGCCTTGGGTAAGAATATGAGGAGAAGAGGACAGAACCATTTGCAAACTGCCCACAAAGCTTCAGGGAGGAAACTAAGGAAAAGACAGAGGCTGAGAGGGGAAGACAGGGCATCCTTGCTGGGAGGCGGTGAGCAGGCGAGAGATGGGGTGCAGTAAGCTGAGGTTCCAGGGTCCCACCCTCGGAGGAGTTGGGAGTCAGGAGGGGACCTTTGGCCCGGGGCTTCTCATGAACAAGGAGAACGGCCAGCTCTCAGCTCCTCGGCTCCCAGCCACAGCGGGGCCCTCTTCCCCTCCGAAGAGAGGCTGCGTGGGTGTCATTCACACACTTAACTGTGCTAGTTTTTCATCACCGTGACAAAACATCTGAGATAATTAACTTCAAATGAGGAAAGGTGTATTTTGGCTCATGGTTTCAGAGGTTGCAGCCCATGGCTGCTTGTCCCCGTTGGGTTTGGTAGGGGAGGCCTGTTCAGGGAGGCAGAGAGAGGAGGGGCTCGGGCCCCAACACCCCCTCAAGGCCACACCCATAAAGGTCCCACCACCTCCCAGCAACATCAAGGGCAGGGGACCAAGCCTTCAGCACCAGGGGCTTGAGGGCCTCGGGCAGCTCCGGCCCCAGTCTGAGCACTCACCTTGGCCAAAGGGCAGCTGTAGTGCAGAGAAGCAGGAGGGAAGGAAATGGGGCTGTTGGGGGGATATTGCTGTAATAACAGTGCCTGTTAATTTGCAGGGTCCCCCGTACTGCCTAGGTGCAGGCAAACCCAATGTGTTCTCCCTTCCGCTGTCCTCACACGGCTCTGTGACGGCCTAGGGGCTCACTTGGGGACCCTGCTCAGAGGCAGGGTTTGAGGTGACTTGGGAGGTGGCAGGTGTGTGTCACCTGTCACACTGACCACGCCTACTCTGAGGGCACAAACATGCAGGGTGACTCACATCCAGCTTGGTACCTAAGTCCTGGCATTAGCCCATCACACAGATGTGCTTTCGCTAGCTGCTCCCACACCGGGCCAGAGCAGCCACTCTGCCCAAAGTGGGAGGAGCCAGAGGGGCAGCAAAGCCCAGCTGCTTCCTGCTCTCCTGGCTAAGCTGACCTTGGGGAGAAGGCATCTGTGTCACTGTCTGAGCCCCACTGCTCCCTGCTGTGCATGTTTGGGCAGGTCATGTACCCTCTCTGAGCCTAACCTTGTTCTTGTTACATGGGGACCTGGATTACACCTCACTGGGATGTTATGGGATTTGATGGGACAGCACCTCAAGGGCTGATGGTGCACAGGGCAAAAGAGGAGGAGCCACTGCACCCTGTGGCTGGGATTGCTCTTGTTGCCAAGGAAACCAGCAAAGCTTGGCAGGAGGGGGAGTGAACTGTTTAGCTGGCTGGTCAGCTCTGGGCCAACGCTGCTGGAGTCTGTGGTCAGGACAGACACCCTGCACAGTCACACTGGCCATCCCCCTGCCTCAGGTGCCTCTGAACTCACTGCGCCCAGAGGTGGACTTTGCTCAGTGAAGGCATATGTGTCAGTGAAACTGGAACCCCAGGCCCTTCTCTTGGCCTCTAGACCTCAGTTTCCCCTCTGTGGAGTGGGGATAATAAAAGTACCTGCCTCCTAGGACAGCTGTCTGGGGTCAGGGAGCTCAGCACAGAGCACACTTGCCATGAGTCCTGAACAGTGTTCAGAGAATGCCTGGCAGGTCCACATGGGTCTACACATGCACATACATGTGCAGGAAGGAATGCACAGTTACATGCTGCCATAGTGCATTGCACACCTGTGTGCATGTGGGTGCCATGTGCATGCCCAGAGGTACATGTATGTGCACACTGTGGTGCCAGGCATGTGCATGCATGATCAGGAGCATATCCAGCCTCTGAATATGGCACGATTCATGTTTGCCCAAGTCAGTGCAGGTGCATATAGCAGAGGAGCCTGCGTGTGCATACACATACATAGCACGAACCCCAGATGCACTGTGCCCTCCCATGTCCACGTCCACACAGCTGGCACATGCATGCATACACACAGTGCCCCTCTGATGCATGTGCTTAACATGTACAGTCTCATGTCACACTTGGTGCCCTGGCCATGCCCCTCCACTGTTGGCTGCAGGTGTGGGGAGCCTGAATGATGAGACCCATGGACCTGGGTTCAAATCCCAGCTTTGCTTCTTTCTAGCTCTAGTATTATTTTAATTCTTAGGTCTTATGTTCCCCATCTGTCCAAAGGGTATCATAAGAGCACTCACCTCCCAGAGGGACTGTGTGGGTGGCAGAGGAGACATCTCCGAAGAGCCTGGAGCGTGGCAGGGCTCAGGACTCAGTGGCTCTTGGAACCCAGGCTGTGAGGCTGGATGGTGCTGCTTCTCTGCTCTGTGGTCTGGGTCGTTCCTGGTCAGGCCCCTGCTCCCTCCTGCCCATCCCTGCCCATGCTCCACATGTCTGTGCTCTCTCGTCTGGAGTGGTTTGTAATCCCGCGTCTAGCAGATCTTTCAGGCCTCCAAGGTTTTCAGCTCTCTTCTCTCACTGCCTGGAACACTTTTTTTCCTTATAGCTCTCCAGAAAACTCCTCACTTACTCTGTGAATCCAGGCTCAGGTTACCTCTTCAAGAGGATCCTCCACAACTACCCTTCACCCCCAAAGCACTCCTGCTGGCCTTGGCCCAGCACCCCTTTGCCTGTCTGACCCCTTCCATTCATCTACAGCGACTATATACCCAGTCACATTATTTTATTTTATTTTTGCTGTCCTGGGGATTGAACCCAGGGCCTGTGGCTATTCAGCCCACACATTCTTTAACACGAGATTAGCAAATGAATTGGCTGAGGGAGCCTGGTAGGTTGGGTCTGGAGCCTCCTACTTTTGGGACCCTTCTCATGGCAGCGGCAGCGAGTCAAGGAACTAATGGTCACAGCAGTGGCTGACAGCTGCTGCTCCGTGCCAAGCCCTGCGCTACTCCAGTGCCTTCCCGGCCCATTGATGTCACAGGAGCCCCGTGAGGGAGGAGCTCTTGTCTAGACACGGATGAGCAGAGCTGGGTGCGGCTCAACAGCAGAGCCTGTGCCAAGAGTGTACGAGGCCCTGGCCTCCATCCCCAACACTGGAAAAAAATTCGAGCCAGGCAAAGTGTTGAGAGGCGAGGTGTCGTGTTCTTGTCCTCTGTGGGACAAGGATGTTGTGTCCTCAGCCCTGGTGGGCATATCTGCCAGGTTTTGAGGTGAGATGCCCCCTGGCGCCCAGCCCATCTGTAGCTCATGGACAGACATCTTTGAGTCACCCTAGGGCCACTGCCTGTATGCTGTCCCCGAGGGTGCTCGGGAGGAGGGAGGAGAGTGGAGCACCGCTCGGCATGCAGGATGGGCAGGTGTGGGACCGGGACGGATGTATGCTGGCCACAGAGCCCTACATTCCAGGACTCAGGTCCACCGCACCATGCTCACAGATAAACTGGTCAGAGTTCAGCCTTCTGTGATGAGAGCCAATTCCCTGACAGCTTTCCTGGGACTGGGTGGCCATGAGAGGGAGGGCTGAGAGGAATCAGCGCTGGGCAGGCCTGGTGAGGGGCCCCACTTGATCCCAGACTGTGCCCCCACACCTTGCTGGCGCCTAGCTCAGGCCAGGCCCGGCTCCCTGAGTGTGTGCTAGACATGCAGCTGAGTTGAGAGCCCCTGGCCCTGGTGACCTGGCTGCTGTCTTGCTATGTGGCCTCTGGCAATTCTCTTCCCTCTCTGGGCCTCATTTTCCCCCATTTTGATGTGTGGGGGTCCATGGTTTCTTTTTTGTTCTTTCTTCTTCTTCTCTCCTTCATTTCTCCCTTTCTTTTCCCTTCCTCCCATTTCTCTTTCTTCCTTCCTCCCTCTTTTCTTTCTTTGCTTCTTTCCCTCTTTCTTTGCCCTCTTCCCTCCCTTCCCTTCTGTCTGCAGGCCTTTCTGGAGCTCCTAGGTGAATGCACTGTGCTGGGAGCTGATAGTCAGGTGAGACTTACAGAGATCCTGACCTCAAGGCACACACCCATTCATTCATTCATTCATTCAACAAACGTCTAGTCAGTGCTGGGACACTGATAGCACTGGGACAGGAGTGGAGTACAGTTTCTTTCTAGCACTTGTGTGTTATTCTAGTGCATCCTGGACACAAGGCTACTGAGCACTTCCTCCCAGTGGATTCATTCAGGTTACTGTTCCAGATGAGGCTGAGGGTAACAAAACAAAACAAGACAAAACCACGAGATCATTAAAAAAAGATGAACAAATTGTTGCGGGTGGGGACAGACAGAGGACCAGAGTTTGTCAAGGCCCGGGAGCTCCTGGGAGTACTTGCTACCTCGCCGGGGCTGAGCACAGTCTGGGGATGGAAGGCAGAATAGTGACGATGTCCTGAATGGTGAGAGTGGTGATGACAACAATAATGTGTGTGTGTGTGTGTGTGTGTGTTGATCAAACCCAGGCCCTGGCACCTTTTAGGAAATCGCTCTACCACTGAGTCTCAGCCCTGGCCCTTGATGATGTTTGTTGTTGACACCTTTTGTGTTATTGAGGGGCATCTGCTCCTTTGATTCAGTGGCTCTGTGGCCTTGGGCCAGGGCCGCTTCTTGTCTGGGCCTGGATCCCCTGCTTGGACATGCAGTGGACCTCGGTGGCCTCTCTGTGCTGGGCTTGCCCGTGTCGCCGAGGCTCTGAATGATCTTGTTGTGGCAAACTCTGTCCTCCAACCCCGGGGAAATTTGTGGTGTAAATATTTGGGCAGAGCATCTGACTCTAACCTGGCAGGGCCCAGCCACTGCCTCCCAGAGGAGAGGGACACAGAGTTCTTCTGCCAACCCAGTGATTTATGTCATAGCTCTTAAGGCTGTGTGTTTGCATATGCTCAGCGTGGGAGGCAGGGAGGCCAGGAGGCCACCAAGAAGAGGGTGTCTAATGAGGTGGGTAAATATTAAGAGGGCCGTGGTGATGGCCACAGACTGGGAGCCGGGCCAAGGGTGCGTCCCCAGCTGAGAAGCCTGACAGCCCTGAGTGTCTGGGGCCCCTGGGCTATTTCAACTCCTCGTCCTCACTGCAGAGCGTGCATCTGAGATGGGAGGAACCAGCCTCAAACTGCACAGCCAGAACCAGGTCCACATCTTGCCTTCGGTCTTCTCCGGGAGCAGCCTGGGTGGTGAGAATAAGGCCACGCCTAGGATTCGAGTTCTGCTGCACCAGCTATGTGATACTGGGCACAGTGTCCTGCCGCTGAGAACCTCAGTGTTTTCCTCTGTAGACTTGAACAAACCAAATGCTGCTGAGATCCTAGAGGAAAAGGCCAACCTGGGTGGAGATGACTGTAGATTGTCCTTGGCTCCGACCATGTGTAGTAGAGGAGAAAGCACAACCCCAGGGCAGTGTGAGTGTGGAGCTGGTGAGTCAGACTTGAGGCTCACTGGATGCCTGGCAAACAGTAGGTGCTCACAAGTGCCAGCTCATGCCTGGTCTTCAGGCTGTGAGATATCTCTCAAGGATCTCAGGAAGAGGCCACGAGGCATAGAGCAGCAAGAAAGTCATTGCTGGCAGAGAGGGGGGCACATGCAAAGGCTCAGAGGTGGGACATGACATGCTGTGGTGACCAGTGGGGGACAGAGGTGCCGGCACTGATGTAGGGGAGACCAGAGAGGAGATGGGTCAAATCTGAACTTTCTTTGTCTTTTTTCCCCCCATTAAGTTTATTCGTACATTTTAGGTATAAAATACAGTTACATTCCTCACTGGGATCTTGTCCCATTACACGAGTACCTTGGTTCTTATTTTTTCCCCCTTCCCCTGCCCTCCCTTCACCCCCTCCACTCTTCCCTATTTGCAAAGACTTTGTTTCCATTTTTTTCTTTTTTCATATTTATTCCGTTCCCTTCT
>NW_004624747.1:3913144-3956676 GCF_000247695.1 Heterocephalus glaber | reverse complement strand
TACAGCACAAGGAAAGGTGTGCAACTCTAGAATCAGAAAAATACTAATCAGTACAATAACAAGATTGAATTACACACTCATTAGGGAGATGAAGTTAAAAGTTTTAAAAGAACAAATGTCAGCTTAGGTGTGCACCAGTTAGAACTTTCCAATACTGCTAATGTGAATGGAAAATGATGAAACCATTTTGGAAAACAATGTAGAAATTTCTTGTATTACTGTTAAGAACCAACAGTCCTGTTCTTAAGTGTTTACTTGAGAGGAGTGAAAACACATGTGCACAATAAAAATTGATAAATGAGATTGAGAGGGGCGTCTGCTCCTTGGATTCAGTGGCCCTGCCCTGCCCTGGGCATATGTTGCATTTGGCTTGTCTTACTTTATGTTGCTGCAAAGGATGTACCAGGGAATATTTTTGAGCTTGTGGCCTCAAGTGTGTACGTTTGTTTCGGTGGGATGGACCCCAAGAGGGACATGCCTGGGGTGCAAGGCAGAGTCTACAGTTTCAGAGATGCAGTGAGATTGTTCTTCTGAGAGGTGCTGCCCTTCACATGGCCAGGAGTGATGAAGGTGTGATCTTTCCTGCCAGGCCATGGGGCTGTTGCTCCCTGTCTAAGGGGGTTGGGCTCCTCCGAGGCTCCCTGCCTTCAGAGTGGGGAATGGGTTAGAGTGAGAGATGTATTACTCAGTTGGTTATTTGATTGGTTATTTGAATGATGCTCATATTCTGCATGCCCTTGTGATGCTGAAGGTGAACTCCATGAAAGTGGAGTCAGGTCTGTGTTGTCCACTTCTGAATATACCATGGCTCATGGCCTGGCAGATCAGGTGCTCAGTGAATATTGACAGAACAGAAGGAGGGGTTGTAGGTGGATGGATGGATGGCTAGATGGATGGGTGGGTGGGTGAAAGGCTGGGTAGATGGATGAAGGGGTGGATGGATGAGTGGAAGGAAGGATAGATGGATGGATGGAGGGAGGGATGATGGATGGATGGATGGATAAGTAGACAGCAAGCCATGGTTTCTGGGGGCTTCCTTCTTTCTCCACTCCTGGGCAGGAACAAATGCTAAATTAGCAAATTACCAGCTCCTCCTTTCCCCCAAAGGAAATACAGCAGCAGCAGTGTTGGGAGCTGGGGGCACTGAGTCCCTGGAGGAAGGTATGGACAGTGAGTTGGCTTGCTCTGCCAGCCTGGGATGGTAGAGTATAGCACCAAGCAGCTGCATCCTCAACACCTCCCCAGCTGGCCCCTGCTGTCCGGATGAGGCTCCTTGGAGGCACTAGAGGTTGTAGACCTGCCTCCTTTCAAGATGTGATGAGAATAAGCAACATTTACTGAGCACTTCCCGTGTGTGTGCATCTCACTGCGGTGGGCACAGCCCATGGGGACTGAGCCCAGGAGCAGCTCCTCTTCTGAATGGCATTTTGCATCTGAGAAGGGGGCTCATGGGGGTTCACCCCCTTGTCTGAGGTCACACAGTGAGGAAGTAAGGAGCTGACCGAGCCACAGGCACAGCTCTGAGCCACTGCTCCTTGCCGCAGCTCTACGGCCTGTGCAGCGGGCACGCCTCTGCAGGAGAGTCCACAGGCTCCCATCCACATTCTGGCCCTGACCTCCTGACTCGATTCGGCAGCCCCAGAGATCTTCCCCAAAGGCCCAGGCTGCGTCCAGCCTCTTCCTACCTCGTCTGCCTCTGGAGTACAGTGAGGAGATGGGATGCGGAGGGAGGAGACCAGTGCTGTTTCTCTGGCTTCTGGGCCTCAGCGCCCGCTTCCTCAGCCTGAGTTTCTGTCTGGCTTGGAGGGTGTCGCAAGGACCTTGAGGCTACCATGCCACTTTGCCCCTTTCCCCGGGCGGTGCGCTCAGCTCTCTTCACCTCCACTTTGTTTGCTTTCCTGACCTCTCGCCTGTCTCTTTTGTGTTTTGACCTCGCTATACCTTGAGCTTGACCCAGAGGCATCTTTTCTCCTTAATGCCTTTGGCTGCCCTGGGGAATTTCTGCTTTCCATTCCAGCCCACCCAGAGGAGGGGTGCTCTCTGCCTGCTCACCTGGCCTCTCTCATTCATCTGGTCCCTCGGCAGCCAGCAACCATGTGCCAGGCACCGTGCTAGAAACTAGGGGAACCGTAGTAAAAATATGCAGATAATTCTCTTGGAATTCATCTTTTTCAGCAAAGTCAAAGCAAATTTATAAATGGGACCTGGGTATTTTTCTGTGTGGTCCCAGGGAAGATAAGTGAGTGGGGATGATTAAACTCAATAGGTGGCACCTTAGTCTGTACCTAAAATGCAGAGTGAGCTCTCTGTCATTGTAGGTGTGCAAGCAAATACCAGACAACTCCTTGACAAGGCTCCTGGCATCAGCAAGAGGGTTGGGTCCAGAGACTTTTGAGGCTCCTCCCAGCTCTGGGTGTCCATGACTGGGATCGGGATTCAGGCCAGGATCCCCTCCCTCGAATTGTCCCAAGCCTGGTGGCTTGGAGCCCATTTGTGCTCAATTCCTGTTCTCAGCCTGGGTCATTGTGGCTTCTGGCTCTTCCAGCCTGTGGGGTTCTGCAGAGCATGACCGATCCGGGGGCTGGGAGTGTGCCCCACCTTCTCCAGCCTGTTCTGGCAGCCATGCTGCTCTGAGTGTTGCTCGGTGATGTCCGATCCAGGCCCTACTGCAAGGCCGCTGACTGCAGACTCTGACAGGCTTTTCCAGGCAGCGCTGCTCCTGCTGCCCATCTGGGCAGGTCCCTCGGTGGGGACTCAGCAGAGTGGGTGTTGAACACTCGGGTCTCTCCAAGGCCCTTGGCTTCCCTCGGACTGCAGCAACACTTTCTTCCTGGCTGTCAGGGTGGAACAAAGTGTTAAGCCCAGGCTCTGGGTTGGACTGAGTGGGAATCCTGGTGGGGTGGGGGGAGTCCTTGGTCTTCCTGGTGGAGGTGCTCCACAGGGCATCTGTGTCCTTCTGCTTTGTCACAAAGATTTAGTGGACCTGGGGAACCTTGGTGACCAGGGCATCCCCCACGATGGGGGGCCAGGCCTATGGTGCCCTTCTGATGCTTTCACCCTTGCAGATTTCCCTGATCTCAGGAGGGAGGCTGGGTGTCCACGGCCTGTTGATCCCCTCTTCCTCATCACCCCTGTCTTTTCTGTCCCTCACTGGATCTGAGTGTGGCTTGTGTCCAAAGTCCCTGTCCCTCCTGGCCCCGTGGGACCCAGAGTCCCTTCCTCCAACCTCCAGCAGGCTGAGGGGTTTAGGACCCGCTGGCCTCAGCAGTGGAGAGGAGTGCCACTCTACTGAAACCTGTTGCTTCCCTTGGACAGGTCACGAGCCCTCTCTGCACCCTGATTTCCTATTCAAGGCTCACAGGAGGTCAAATCGGTTATTTTAGAGAATTCCTGCCCCCCCCCCCTTTGCCTTGTATCTTCGAAAACACCCTTCATCTGAATCCTGCGTGAAACTGTGAGAATCAGCGCAGGACAACCGGGGTGCTGGTGGGGACCTTGGAAAGTTCTTCATGAGGACAAAGGCTGATTTCAGGACTGGAAGGGAAAGAGACTGCACCAGCGAGGTTTGGACTCCCCCCCTGCCCCCGTGTCCTCTCAACACCTGTCACCCCACGGCCTCACCCTCTGGGTCTCCTGTCCTCTATCAGTCGAGCCTTTGGCTCCTCAAAGATGCCAGATTCAGGGCCTCCTGGGGCGTCTTAGCAGGGAAGATCCTGAATGGGGCTGCAGGAGGGGCTGGGCTTCCTCGTCCCACTTGTGCCAGCAGCAGGTGGACTTGACAGGACGTGAGCAGCTCCTTCCCTGCACAGAGCAGCACTTTCTGTTTATACCAGGAGAGTTTCTGCCTTTGCGATGAGAGTATTTTGGGAGAAACTGTCTCTTCCACATCTGGACCGGGGAGGAACCAGCTGTTGTTCCCCCCTCTGCATTCACACTGTTGTCACGCGTGGGGATATGTTGCCAAAGGCTGGGAGGGGCTGCAGCTGTCTGAGCTCTTCCTCCCACTGTCTCCTGTGTGTCCCCTGGCTGGGCCAGTGGGACCCAGAGGGCTCAGAGCCAGGGGCTGGGGACAGGATCCTAACTTCCTCTGTGGGCCTCAGGAACCGTGTTTCTGCCAAGCTCCCGTTCTCCTCTGTAGGATGCCGGTGACCCAGTCCCAAGTAAGGGACGAGCTCCTGCATCGACAGGATTGGCAGCTCAGCAGTGGTGGGTGTCTTTCTCCCTCCTTCCCTCTCTTCTTTTCCTTTCTTTTATGAGACAGAATCTTGCTAAGTCATCCAGGCTGGCCTTGAACTTGCCACATTGCCCAGGCTGGCCACAAACTTGGGATCCTCCTGCCTCAGCCTCTTGAGTGCTGGGATTACAGGTGAGCACCACTAAGCCTGGCTTGATGAGTGTCTCTTCTTCCCTGCACCTGGAACTTCTGCAAACAGAGAGGGAAGCAAGGGAAGCAGGAAGCTCTCCTGTGGGTGGGCTCTTTCTGGACTCCAGCTAAGGGTGTACTTCCAGGGCATGTTTTCCTTGTACATATTACACTCATGCTTGAACACACGATGAGCACACCTCTATATCCAGATAGGCATAGACACAGATGCACACGGCTCTCCCCAAACACACACACACTCACACACACATTCACACTCACTCAGTCCAGGTCAGGCCAGGCGTCTCTCTCACGAGTCAGTAAGGAGCTGTGGAATAGTACAGAGTCCAACTGGCCCTGCGGCAGATTCAGGTCCAAGGCAGGAAAAACCAGAAGATGGGATGAGGATCCACGACACTTGTGTCACCAAAGCCTCTGCTGGTGGGGCTGACCCGTCTCCTTAACTCTGGACCCCTGGGTCGCTCACCCAGCAGATGTTCAATAAACCTCAGGTGACAGTGCGAGCCACAGAGTGGTTAGGAGGATGTGATGGGATCGGATATGCCCAGGGCCCCTTACATAATGGGTGCTGAACAAATGCTCCCTTGAGCTACATAGTGAGACCTGTCTCAAAAAACAAAAACAACAACAACAACAACAACAAACTCTTAGCCTTAGCAACAATATCCATGACATCCCCACTTGGAAGTGGCAATGATATTTTTAATACACATTCAAATAAATATTTGAGAATTTTTTTCAAAAGCTTACTTAAAAAATTTTTTGTTTGTTTTAGCCTGTATACCACCTACCACTATCTTCTCACTGGTAGGGCCGATAGCATTCACTTGGGGACTAAAAGCCCCTTGCTATGATCTGAATGTGTCCATGTGTCTGGAAAGTTCATGTGTTAGAAACTGAATCTCCAAAGTCATAGGTCAGTATTTGGTGGTGGGGCCCCAGGGAAGCGATTAGGGCTAGAGGAAGTCGTGAAGTGAAGCCCCACAATGCCTTGGGAGAACAGGAAGAGGGACCCGAGCTTGCGCACCTGCCCTGTCTTGCATAGGTGCCCTAGGCCAGGTCAGGTACAGCAGAGGCCTCCTCATCCTGGCGCTGTGCTTTTGGACTCCCTGGCTGCAGAACTGTGAGCCAAATAAACCTCCATTTTTCTGGAGGACCTGGTCCCAGGTATTCTGTTAGAGCAACAGAAATGACAAAGATGCTGCTGACCCAACTCAGCTGTCTCTCGTCATGAGAGGCCTGGAGAATTCTGTGATCTACCTGGCGCCACCCAGTAAGCACGGCCCAGGCTGGCAGACTAGGCGCGACAGCTCTGGAAAGGCAGGTGCTGTCCGGAAGCCTGACTCCCAGGCCTGAGGTGTCCCTGGCCCTCAAACAATCGTGTATATTAGGACAAATGGAGCTCAGCAGCAGCAGGGCGGAGACCAGGCTGAGCTTCACAGATAGCAGCGCCTCTGCCGACCCTCCAGGGTACCTCTTCAGGAGCACCTTCTTCTCTTGTCAAAGTTAAAGGCACTGAGGTGCAGAGCAATGCAGTGACCCTCCAGAGGACACACAACATGTGAGGAGCGGAGCCTCAGCCTAAGTGTTGCGCTTCGGAGAATGTGAGGACAGGCGGACTGGGCAGAAGGGACATGGCTGCCTGGGGCTATGACCTGGGGGACACTGGCTGGCTGGGGTCCTTCGGATTTTGGCCCAGTCGACCTCCCTTTCCTCGGCACCACTCTGCTTTCTGGCCTAGATGGAGGCTGCAGAGGCCCAGGCTGCTGACGTGCACATATTTTTATCTGGGAGAGTAATGTCCTGGCCGCTCTGAGCCTCCTGCCCGCCCGCCATACCTTGGCGGTGGGACCAGGAATGCGGCTCACTTCCTGCCTGCAGTAGCCTCTCATTTCCCCCCCAGCCCCATCAGCCCCCTCTTCTCAAGGCGAGCCAGCTAAAGGTCTTGGGAATTTTCGTAAAACTTTTAAACCTGGCAGCAAGCCAGGGGGAAACGGCTCTGAAAGGCGGACGCTGTCTGGGAAATGATAGAAATACGGCATTCCCGAGGCAGGCTGTTCCTGAATTTACGGGGGCGCAAGCAGCTTGGGAGCAACTGGCCAGTCCTTCCTCAGGCCCTTTGCTGTACCCCAAGACAAAGCCGGCAGGGAGCGAGGAGGATTCATCACAGCCAGTGATGCCGCTTTTGCTGGGGCCAGGGTTGCTCACACTTTTGTAAGCTGTCTCAGCAAAGCCTCGGGAGCTGGATAAGGAGGACAGTGAGCTCAGAGGGATGTGGCAACTGGGCTAGGGTCACACAGCAAGGGAGTATCGGGGCTGGGATTCAAACCTAGTCTTCACCACTTTCCACCCTGATGTGCACACCTAGGCACATATGGACTCATGTGAGCACAGTACATGGGCACCTGCGAACACACATGCCCGTGTGTGTGCACACAACGCATCACACACAAACACAGTGTGTGTATACAGCACACATCATGCACGCACACAGGGACAGGGATACGATACATGCAGGCACACATATGCCCACATACCCTGCACGTGTGCATGGACTAACTCACACACAGTATCAGAGCCACAAGCACAGCACTCACCTGGCCATCTGGAGCGGGGCCAGCTCGCTGTCCCTCAGACCCAGTGCATCAGCTTCCTTCTGCCTCCTTTCCCTCCCTCCAGCCACTCTCCCTCCCACCTCCCAGATGTTTGCTGTGTCTCCCGCCAACTGGCCAGATGTGTCTGACACCCCAGGATGTCCCAGCAACTCAGAGGCCGAGGGACTGCCAGACTGCCCTCCTGTGTTTTGTGACACCATCCAGCCCCAGTCTGAGGGGAGCCAGGCACTGGAAAGGGGTCTGCCGCCCTGCAGGGTCACTGGGTCAGTGGCAGGCCAGGGGACAAAGTGTGGCCTCAGGCAGGAACCCTAAGTCTGAGTCACCTGAAATCACCCTCCCGAGGGTGCCCAAAGGTGTCTGAAAGGTCTATTAGTCCCAGTGCACCCATGGGAGAGCCCAGGCCGTGATGATCATGCCCAGGGGCTGGGCAAACCTGGTTTCCGCTGCATTTAACTGCTCCTTGGGTGTCACGGTGCAGAGCACAGGAGTGGAAGACCACTCTGTGTTCTGCTGCAGCTCTGTCCCTTCATTGGGTCCCTGTCCCTGGGTGTGTGCATGACCCATGATGCAGGACTGTGGCCCCAGGGCAGTGTTCTCAGGGGGTGCTGAGGAGCAAGATGGAGTTGCTCTGTGAATTGCCCACCGGCCCAAATGTCAAATGTCCTTGACATAGGAGGTGTGATCAAAAACTATCGTGAATGCTTAAATTTTAAAAATTTATTGTAGTAAAAGACACATCACCATTAATCCTCCTCAAAATACCGCCCCCCCCCACACACCTTTGAACACACTTATCCCATCATTCTTGTCATTTTCTGGAGCAGTTCTGGAAGTCCTCTTTCCTGAGTGACTTAGTTGTGCCACTGTGGCTGCCTTGATGTCCTGAATCAATTCAGAATGTTTACCTTTCATGGTCATTTGACTCTGGGGAAGAGCCGGAAGTTGCACAGTGCCAGATGTGGTCAATAAGGTGTACGAGGACACACGGTAACGTTTCTACCCATTTGCTGTTCCTTTTCTAATCAGAAATGTCTGATCCCCTCTCTCCCCAGGGAGACATCCCAGAGCATCAAGGTCAGGAATGAGAGTCTCGTGGGAGGCAGATAAGAGTTTAGATCCCAGCCGGGCCTCTCACCAGCTGAGTAACTTTGGGCTTGTGGCTTGACCTCTTGAAGCCTCAGTTTTCTCATCTGTGAAATGGAGGTGGCCCATGTTCCTGATACTAAATGAGATGTCAGCTGGGCAGCACTGAGCAGGGCTGGCCCAGGAAGCTCTTGGTCCTGAGTCAGGAAGGAGCTCAGCATCCCAGAGAGCCCAGCTTCGGCAGAGGGCTCTGGCTGCAGGTCAGCTCCCCTGCTCCATGAGCCCCTCGGCTTTTCAAGGCCTCCCCTGGGGACAGATCTGAGGTTCTCTACAGACATGGTGCTCTTCTGGCCCAATTTCTCTTTGCAGACGGGCATCCCTGTAAGTCTTCCTGCATCGGATCAGAACTATAAAAAGCTGACCAGGCGGGGCTGCTATTTTAAGGGCTGTCACTGTGGCTCCCTCTGAGAGGCTCTACAGAAACAGGCCTGGTTCCCACGCCTGGTGGCAGAGCTCTGAGCTCTGTAGGGGCATGGAAGGGCGGAGGGGCGGTTGCTGTGCCGAGGTGGGGTCTCCATTTAGGCTCTGGGGAGGGGAAGCTGGGCCACTGGCCCTCTCTCTCCTCATTCTCCTCTCCTTTGGAAGCCTGAGTGCCCACTGTGGGCTCTGAGGACTGGCTGGGTAATGGTTTACAGGTGAAGAAGTCACAGCTCAGAGAAGGACAGCACCTTTTTCAAGGGCACGTAGCAGAAAAGTGCACAGTTACCGTGAACTCTTTTCTCTCACCCAACTCTTCCTCCTCTTCCTGTTCTCCTTCCGTGCCTCCTCTGTCCTTTCCATTTTCCCTTTCCTTCTCTCTTCTGCTTCTTTCTCCAGAAGATTCTTCTCCCATTGGCCTTTCCTGTCTTCCTCCTCCTCATGATCTTACTGAGAACACAGCAGGAGGGTGCAGGCAGGCAGTGGCAGTGTGGCAGGGCAGCCCTGGACCCCAGGATGTGGGCCCCTTACTGTACCACATCACAGGCAACGCCAGGGCAGCAGCTACTTGCTGAGGTCACCCAGGAAGCTGGGCTTTAGGCTGGAGCCTTGGTTTAGCTTTCCTGTCAGCAGAGATCCTGCTCTTTATTTTCCTGTTGTGTTACACACACAACTTTACAGATGGAGATTTAATTTACAAACTACCAAAGCACAAGGTTTAAGCAAGTGGCTCAATGTTTGATTTTTATTTTTGCAGTACTAGAGATTGAACCCAAGGCACTTGCACTGAGCTACATCCCTGTCCCTTTTTAAATTTTTATTTTTTTTTAAATTTTGAGGCATGGAGGCTCTTGCTAAGTTGCCCAGGCTGCACTTGAATTCATGCCCCAGCCTGTTAGAGTGCTTGGATTACAGGTGTGTGCTTCCACACCTGGCTGTTATTTTTATTTTTTTGTAGAGCTGGCCATGACCTGAGGCCTCCTGCATGCTCAGAAAGTGCTTTGCCACTGAGCTACATGCCAGCACCCTGCATGTTAGACATCTACCACCTGTCACAAAGCAGTACATTTTCAGCACTGGGACAATTTCACTGTCAACATCCCAGTCAGCACCCAGACTCCACAATCTTAGCCCAAAAGATGGCCCTAATCCTTCCCAGGCTAGAATCCCTGTCTCAGGTGGCTTTACCTCCCTGTGCCTTGCTTTCCTGATCCATGCAACAGAGCTCCTGTCCTGTCCCTCTTAGGGCAGTGGCTAAGAAATTCCGTCTTGGGCCATGAAGCTGCTGAGCCAGGGGAAGGTGGTCTTGGGGGCGACGGTGACATGTCAGAAGCCTGAACCCCAGTCTGAAGGCTGATTCTGCCCATCAGGCCCCAGTCCTTCTCTGTGTCCCAAGGCCCCAGCCCAAGGAGACCCCAGAGCCAGACCTGCTTCTCGGGGGAAATGAGGCACGGTGGCCCCTGACCCCAGCTGTTCACCCGACCCCCAGACCCTAGCCTGCAAGAGGCTGACCCAAACCCCACCGCTCCTCGGCCCCCTCGGTTGGCCTGGTTGCGCCTGCCCGCCCCCATTCATGTATTTTGTATTATAAAATGACTGCCGTCACCATGGCAACATAAAAGGAGCCGATCTCATTACTGGGGCCTGGACACATTATTTTCTCCAAGGAATTTCTTCTTTTCATTATTTCCCTCCAAAGGTCACTTATCCTCTCCGGCAGGGCGGGGGGCTGAGGGGGGGTGGTCTGCGAAAGGTGAGCCGGATTCATGGCAGAATTCCCCTGGCGGAATTTACAATCATTTTGCCTTTTTCCCCTGCTCTAACACTGGTGGAGAGATTTTCTGGAAGCCAGGCATTTCTCTTTAACCCCTGCAGCCCCGGGCAGACAGGCAGCAGATGGGCTACTCTGGGAGTCCCTACCCACCTCTGTGCCTCTCCTGGCCCCTCCCCATGGCCACCTGCAGCCACAGACTTCAGCTCCTGTGGGCAGGCTTGTCTACCTGGCCACAGGGACTTGGGGAGCTCAAAAGCAATTTGCCCTTCCTCTTAGGCCTCCCACTGGGGAAAACACCCCTTAAAAGTTAATCCTAGTGATAATTCTAATCTACATGTGTATCTACAATGCAGTGTAGTACAGTAATTCAGAATTTTGGTTCTAGAGTCAGACAGACCTGAGTTCTAATCCTGCCTCTGCCAGTTTCAGGCTGTGTGACCCTGGGCAAATTGCTCTATCTCTCTGGCCGTGGGTTTTGTTTTTTTTTTTAACCTGGGACAGAAGCTTCATACTGGTGCACATCACAGGTGAGGGGTAAGAGTGGAGTGAGGTATGCATTGTCAGTCACTGAGCACAGTATCTGGCACACAGGGAGCAACAAGTTGTGGAGATTATTTATGTTTCAGGATATGTGTGTCAGATAGAGTGTGTATCAGTTATCTCCTGCTGCGAAACAAACCAGTTTACCCTATTGTTAAGTAGCTTAAAGTAATCACAATCATTTCTTTCTCTCTCTTTTTTTCTTTTTCTTTCTTTCTTTTTTTTTGAGACAGGGTCTCACTTTGTAGTGCAGGATGCCCCTGAACTCACTATGTAGCCCAGGCTGGCCTTGAACTTGTGGCAATCCTACTGCCTCAGCCTCCTGAGTGCTGGGATTACAGGTGTACACCACCATGCTGGGCTTCTGTTTCCCTTCTTTTCTTTTCTTTCTTTCTTTCTTTTTTTTTTTTGGTACTGGGGATTGAACAAGGGACCTTGCACAAGGCAGGAGGTGGAACCACTGAGCTAAATCCTCAGCCTTCTTTTTTTGTCCTTTTGAAACAGGGTTTTGCTATGCGGTTCAGGCTGGCCTTGAACTTACTTTGTAGCCCAGGTTGGCCTCAAACTCACAGTGATCCTCCTGCCTCAGTTTCCTGAATGCTGACACAGGCATGCACCACCTCACCCAGCATTTCTTATCTTTAGCAGTTTTTTCTGGATCAGGAATTCGGGAGCAGCTCAGGGGGCAACTTAGGTGGGAGATTGATTTCCAAGGTGTCTCATTCATTACTGGCTGCTGATCAGGGCCTCAGTTTCTCTGGGTGTCCACCAGAGCACATGCTTGAACCCTCTGTACAAGGGGTCTGAAAGAACAAGACAGAAGCCATGACAGCTCTTAGGATGTGTACTTAGAAGTCACATGCACTGTATTCCATGGGTCACATGGGAGTGCTGACTGCAGGAGGGTACTCCATGGATATGTGAGCAACAGGAATATTGGGAGCTGGCAACCACATGGTGCCTCCTTTGCATAGATCTCATGTAATTTAACCATGGAAAGTTCAAGGCTGATTCTCATTTTACAGAAGAGAAAGTTGAGGCTCCAAGAAGGAAATTGACTTGTTGGAGGCTTGTAGACCATCCAGCCTGATCCCAGGTGTGGTTCTTCCTTCTGCCCCAGATCCTCCTGGACCCAAGAGCTTAACAGGTCGGATCCAGCTGGTCTGCAACCCAGAAGAGCTGTTGGGAAGAGAAAACTTTGGGTGGCCCGGGTCTGTCTTGCAGCTGGCTGGGGGCAGAGTGGTGCATAGACACTCAACAAGTGAAGCCAGTCAAAACTCTCCCCTCGACGCCGCCAGAGGATGCATGTTTGTAAAACTGACGGCGTTTTGTTGACAGGCAAATGTCTATATTACACAGCAGCAAATGGCTGGAAGATGCAAAAACACAGTCAATCATCAGAGAGTTTTTCCTCTTTAAAAAAGCAATGCTCTCCTACCTCCAACCAGGAGAGTGATGTTTGCATCATCTGCAGACTTTTCTCCCTGATTCAGAAGGTTCCTGGGGTATTAGGGGCAGTCCAGGTCTTCTGAATCAAGCAGAGATTGTCAGGATCTTTCCAGGAAGTGGGGAGCGTCCAACCTGAGGGAGGAGGTGCCCAGATGCACCCCTCCCCCTAATCAGAGAGACACTCTGGGGCAAGTAGCAGCACCTGGCACCACGTGGGTTGCTGGTCACTTGCTTTTTGGCTCAGTTTGGCTCCAGATTTCTGGCTGAATGGCAGTGTTTCTCAAACTCGGACATGCTCAGAATATGCTAGATGAGCAGATGAGAATGCAGATGCCCAAGCCCTGGCCTTGGAGATTCCAATTCCTAGGCCTAGGGCTTGTGGCCTGGATGTCAGCATTTTTAATACCATCCGCCCTTCTCAGAGGTGCCGAGGCAGCAGTCCAGGTGGCTTTTGGGGAAAAACAGTGTAGGAGAATGACCTGTGGCCGCCATCTCCTCGGCCAGCACAGACCTGGCCAAAACCAGCTGGCCACACCTGGTCCTCTTGCCCACAGGAAAGGTGATGCCTGTCGTGGTGGCCCTGTGTCTGTCCACCCCATTTTTACAGGTTGTTTCTTAGAACCATGAAAGGACAATCTGGTACCAATTTCTCTGCCTGATGTCAGGCCTCTAGAGTTTGGAAGCCATTTGTTCATTCATTCATTCATTCATTCATTCTCTCTTTTGACAAGTCTATGTGGTGCACTTACTGCATGCCTAGTGCTGGGCTACTGCCGTGACTGAGGCAAGTGTGGCAATCCTTGCTCTTACGGAGTCTGCAGTCTCAAGGGAGCCGGGCCAAACCAGCCAAGAGATAGGGATATAAGATACCTGTAAGGAAAGAAACTTAGAGAACTAGGGAACAGCTGCTTTACACAAGAGGGCAGGACAGGGAAGGCAGCTTCTGAGAAGAGGACTTTTGGTTTCAGAAGCAAAGAGGAGAGGAGACTGTTTACATGAAGAGTAGAGAACTACCGTTCCAAACTGGAAGCACAGCGTGTGTAAAAGTCCTGGGGCAGGCAAGATGCAAGCATGTACAAGGAACAGGAAGAAGGCCGGTGTGGTGGGAATGAAGCCACCTTCAAACCCTGGGTGAATGTGTTTCGATATGCTGTGGGCTGTGACTTTGTTTCTTGGCTTTAATGCTGGCAAGATGAGCAGTCCTTCTACTTGTTAGAGTTTTGCATGTGGCTTAGGCGTCCTGGACACTTGTGGAGAAAAACAAGAAAGAGCCTAGCAAGCACCTCCTCGGGTAGGAAGAACAGGACAACTAGACATGGTAGTGCACACCTATAATCCCAGCATTCTGGGAGGGTGAGGCAGAAGGATTGCAAGTTTTTGCCCAGCTTGTGCAATTTCGCAAGACCCTATTTCAAATTTTAAAACAAAAATAAAAAGCTGAGGGTGAAGGTCCTGTGTTCAATCCCCAGTTCCACACACACACACAAAAGTACAGGAGAATGTTTCCCAGGGAAGGGATAGGGCTGCAGAACATTCTCCCCCAAAGGGTGGCTGGAGCTTGGGGGTCTCAGTATCCATCTGCCCACCGTCTCCATCCACAGGACAACCATTCGCTGACCACCGGCTCTACCTGTGCTGGGATGCAGCAGGGAGCACAGCAGGTGCCCTCCCTGGTCTTGGGAGCTGAGGTTCCTCCTAGGACAGACAAGGCCATGTTCAAGGGCTGTGAGTCAGTGCTAGGAGCTTCCCCACATGGCTTTTTGTGCTCATGGGAAGTAGAGACTTTGGGTGAATTGCCCAAAGTCCGAGGCCCTGGGGTGGTCACACTAGAATTTGGACTCAGCATGTGTGATTCTCTCACTTCCCATCATTCCGTAGAAGGGATAGGCCAGCTTAGAGATGGCTATGGTTTCCTTCCTCTGTGATGACCAGATTCCAGCTTGGATCTTCTGGAGGACAGGATCCATGGCTTTCCTGTCCTGGTTCCCGAGACCCTCAGCTTGTAGCATTGAGGGACCCCACAGGATCAATTCTAGCATCTACCCTCTTTGGGCCCTAGCTAAGCCACCTCTTGCAGGAAGCCTGCCCTGAGTGCCCCACATCTGGGGACCCCCTTCCTCTCTCTGACCCCAGAGAGCCCAAGCTATGTGTGACATCACCTGCATCCTCTGCCCCCGCTCCCCCTCATCCAGCCAGCAGGCCTTAAGTAAGCATCTGCCTGAGAGAGCTGTGTGTGCTCAAGGGCACCATCTCTGCGTTCAGAGACTTTAGGCTTGAACTTCAGCTCTGCCATTACCTATGTGGTCTGCGGAGAGTCCCTTTACCACCTCAGCTTCAATTCTGTCCTGTCCGATGTCAAAGGTCATTCTGAGGGTTAAGTCCAACAGAATTTAGACATTTCCACTATAACCTGCTGCAGGCCAGGTGTGATGCCTTATATGCAAAGAGCATTTGTTAGTATCTCTCAGGTCAGCTGTGACCTCCGAAGCATTCAGAGGGTGAATTTGGAGGCTTCAGAGCAGTAGGGAAGAAAACTGCTCTCCCCGTAGAACTTCTGATCACTTGTTAAGAGCAGAGGAAGAGCTGTGAACAGTGAGGAACTCCCCTTATTTTAACCATGCAGGGCAAACATCAGAGGAGCCGTGAAGAACGCCGATCACACATTTACACAGGCACCAAGCAATTGGTCAGGTGTGTGTCTGAGACTTCTGACCGGAGCCCAAGCCCAGGACATTCTGGAGCTGGGGTCAGAACTCAGGGCTCTAAGACTTTCCTCGGGATAGTCTTGTTAACCCCCTCCCACCAGGCTGGGCCATCTGAGAAGCCCTGTCCACTAGGCAAATGGGTAAGAACCCAGATACATCCTTCTGCTAAGTTTTTGTTTTTTAATGGATGTTGCACATTGGTCCTCATTAAGGCCCTGGAAAACAGGGTTTAATGTCAGAACATTCAGCTTACGCAAAATACCATGAGCGCTAAAATTTGCTTCTTTTTGATTTAGTCTCTTGCTGGCTCGAAGGACTGGATTTTATAACAGGTCAATTTTAGACCATTTGATATTGATATATGAAGATCCTTAGGGATTATTGAATGCATTTTTCATCCAGCTGAGATAGTATCATATAAGGAAAATGGGATTGACTGTTAAGTACAAATTGAAAAAGACATGGTCATTTAAGATAACTCCTTATCTGTATACAAGGAAATGGTATCAGGGAAATAGACCACCAGTTGACAGAAATAAATTTCACCTTGGGTTCCTCCTGTGCACACCTCCTCCACAGCCGTTCACACTCGCCCAGGATTATTCAATTACTCTGAGAGCCCTTTCCTGGGGCCCCTGTTGGAGGAGTAGCGGGTTCTGGGCTGCATTACTCTGGAAGGAAGGATTGGATAAGAGGAAGTGGGGGCATTCCCAAGTAATCCTGGGGAATTTGGGATGGGGCGGCTTCTGCCCGGAACATGCCAGGTCTCCCCAGGAGAGCCTCTGACCCCTGCTGGAACAGGCAAAGGACTGAGAACAAGAGCAGGTGACTCTGGGCTTGTGTCCTGTGAGAGAGCAGTTGGCTGCTCTTCTTAACTCACGCCTCTGACACGCTGCTGTCTGCTGGGTCTTTTGGAGTGGCATATGTGCCACGTGTGGCTGGAGATATCCTCCAGCCCCATTAATGTCACAGTCAAGGACATCGGGGACTGACTGATGGAGCCAGCCAGGCTGTGCCCGGCTCCTGAGTCTGTACCATTTTCTGCACATGTAGAGGCAGAGGGACTTTAAAGCTCAGCAAGAAGGTTACCCAGACCTCAAAATGTCATCTTTACTGGTTGGTGGGGTAGCTGGGAACTTATCTCTTGAATCCTGAGGAAATGGGGTGGATTGACCTTATTGTGTCCTTGCAATCTCTCCTTTTCTGGTTCTAGGGGGTGAGGTGGGAGGAAAAAGATTTGCTTTTACTTCCTCCTGTGGGGAGGTCTGGGGCTATGCATGCTGGGGTCTCCTCCTGCAGAGGACAGGCTTGGGAGGGGGACCTGCTGCAGGCCATGGGCATACCCTGCCTAGCTCCTCTCACCCCCCAGCAGGAGTGGGAATCAGCAGTGCCCTCTAATTTCACGGAGCCCTCCAGATTAGGCCCCTAAGGCCAACTCACTAATCCCTAGGGACTTGCTGTGTGTGCCTCGTGAGCTGCAGCCAGGAGACCCTGAGAAGGGGCGATGACAATTGGACTAGACACCTCAAGGCCATAACCTTGTTAGATCTTATAACATCATCAGCCTCATTTACAGTTGAATATCATCAACTAAGCGTCATGATCCCCACTGTACAACAAAGGAAACCGAGGCTCAGAGAGGAAATACTGGAACAAGTCACACAGATGAGGAAGTGGAGGAATAAGAATTTGAACCTGGATTGTCTGACCCCAATATAATTTCTTTCTTCCTTAATTCTTCCTTCCTTCCCTCCTTCCTTCCTTCCCTGCATCCTTCCTTCTTCTCTTCTTTCATCCATTCATTTTTTTCATCCATGCTTTCTCTCATCCATGCATCCACCCGCCATCCATCTAAGGTGACTCAAGCACATGCTGGGTGACACTTATCCTTTATCATTGTAAGTGATGTCCTGAAGGTTGCAGTGGACCCCAGGACTTTCCCCAGGGCCACCACATATTGGGTCTGACCAGCAGCCACATCGGCCAGACACTGTGACCACACTGGCAGCCATAGTCTAAGCTTTGGCAGGAAGACACGGGAGGCAAAAGGCTGGGGCCATCTTGCATTGGGCCTGGGACTGGAGGGGGACATCAGGGGCCCCACCGGGAAGGCAGTGGGGGAGTGGAGAGGGGTAGGCTCTAGGAGCTCACTTCACTCTCCAGAAACCCACAGGCAATGCTCCCCAGCAGCCTATAACTTCAGCCCACCTGTCGATGCCTGCAGGCACTGGGCCAGTTCTTCCTAAGGTCTGTGAATCACAGCGTTCAATTTTTGGTATTAATAAAATGTAGCCTCTCTTAAAGAGTTGATTGAAGGAACCAGAAGCCCCTTGAGATCCTTAGGCATTTTCTCTCTCTCTCTCTCTCTCTCTCTCTCTCTCTCTCTCTCTCTCTCTCTTCCTCTTTCTCTCTCCAGTTCTTCACTGGGACAGGGCTGAAAGGGTGGCATACCCTGGGGACTCTGACAGCCCTTGTCAGGAGTTGTCACAAGCCCAGAAGAGCCTTACTAGGGCCCAGGCTCTGGGTTCCAGTCCTGGCTGGTGGTACTCAGGCAGGGCCTTGCCCCTTCCTATCTTTGACATAAAGAAATTATTCTGGATGCCTCTGAAGCCTCTTCTAGCCTAGCCAAGCAGGGGCTGATATTCTCTAGTGTAGAATGGATCAGGGGACCCCACTTCCCTATAGTCCCTCCAAATACGGTCTTTGCATTCTAGGAATCCATAGGAGAGAGGAGGACAGATGTGCAAGCAACTGTAATTCACAATCATAGTGATGCAAAAATATTAAGGGGTGCAAATCTGTATTAATTTCCTGTTGCTGCTGTAAATTAAAATCACTGCAAACTTGGTGACTTAAAATAATGGAAAATCATGGAAATTTATTCTCTCACAGTTCTGGAGGCCAGAAGTCTGAAGTCAAGGTGTTGGCAGGATTGTGTTTCCTCCAGAGGTTGTGGGGGAGGATCCTTCCTGCCCTTCCAGCCTCTGAGGGCCCCAGGCATGGGTACCTTGGGACCCTCATACACCTGGGTCATGGGAGGTACGTGCGGGCTGGACAGTGTGGCGTCTCCTTCAGAGGAGGATGCTGAGGGCCCTCCACATTGGAGCCTTGGCTCAGCTCCAAGGCCCAGAGGAGCCCAGGGACCCTGGGGGTCTGTCTGGGAAGGCAGTCAAGAGCCAGTTATCTCCAGGGGATTGGGCATCTCCAAGGAGGAGTCAAAAATGAGCTCTGGGTAGAGAGCATGACTTGGATGACTCTTCTCATTTTAGAGGTGAGGAAACTGAGGCTCAGGAAGGGGAGCAATGTGGGCAGCGTCCCACAGTGAGGATGTGGTGGGGCCAGGTTTGGAACCCAGATCCGTGTGACTCTAGAGCATTCTGGGACTGGGATTGGCTCTGCATGTCCCTCTGTCCCCAGTACAAGGGCTTCGGAAATTGGGAGCAGGTGCAGACACTTATCAGATGCTGCTCCTGTGCCTAGCATGGAGCTGAAAGGCCTCAGTGAGACACTAGCTGTGCCCCCAGGGAGAGGCAGGCCCAGGGAGTCCCTACCCAGGGCGAGGGAGGGCCATTGCCCCTCCTCTGGGTGATGGTGGCTGCCTTCTTCCAGGGCTTTCTGCTGCTGTCCTTGGCTCTAACCCTGTCCTCAGCTCTGGTGTCCAAAGGGACCCTAGCAGGTGAGTGGGCACAGTCCTCCCAACACCAGCAGTGAGCACGTGCGCCCACACCCCCATCCCCCCGACCGTGGCTGTGCTCACCCTCAGCACCTCTGCCTTGGGCTTGCCGTTCCTCCTGCCCAGACTGTTCCTTATGTGACATATACACCCCCCGCCCACCACACACACCCTGTGTTCCACTCCCCACTCCGCTCCTCTGCTCACCCAGCCTCTGGGCTTCTCATCACCCTCTCCAGCTTGCTTTGGCTCCATCATTCTTGGCCTCCTACCATAAGGTGAAAAGTAAGTGAAATTACAGTGGATGACGCGCTGCCATTGACCCCCTCAGAATACTCCCGGGACCTCACTTCAAACACACTTGTCCCGTCATTCTGGCCACCTTCTGAAGCAGCTCTGGAGTCCTCTTTCCTGAGTATTGTCTTGCCGTTGTGGCTGCTCTGATGTCCTGCATTGATTTAAAACATTTCCCTAGCGTGGTCATTTTGACTTTGGGGAAGAGCCAGAAGGCGTGTGTATACGGAGGACGAGGACACCGGACACTGTTTTCGCTTGACAGAAGTAGCCTCGGGAGGAGGTGGTGGGGACGAGTGAGGTGAGCATGGGGGGCATGGGCCAGGTGGAGCATGGGCCAGGTGGAGCACGGGCCAGGTGCTCATCAGTGACAGGCCTGATTACTTTCTGAGGCCCCGGAGATGCTTACGCTCCCAGCAAGGCCCTAGGGAGATCACTTGGCCCGCCTGCTTCCTCTAGCAGGTGGGGAAACCAAGGCACAGTCCAAGCCTGGGGGCCAGGTAGAACTTTGCTTCTCCCTCTCAGTGAAGAGCCTGGGCCTGAGGGTTCCAGTGCTCACCAAGGCCAAGTTTCAGCTGCACGAGGCCCCACAGCAGGGCAGAACTCCGGTCCGACCAGTGAGGAGCACCCTTGCCCTGGTGCTTTTCTGAGCAGGGTTCTCTGGAAGAAGACCATGGGATATGGAGCTGACTCAGCCAACCGCAGTTCAGACCTCAGCCTCCGCACTGCATCTGTGCTGCCATGCACAGGCTTTCTTCTTATTATTCCCTAAACAACACAGTATATCGACTAGTACACAGCATTGCCTTGTATTAGGGGTAACTCATCTAGAGGTGATCTACAGTATACAAGAAGTGCCTAGGTTTGTGGGAATGTTTACTCATTTCTATAAGGACTTGAGCACCCATGGATTTTAGTATCCACAGGAGTTTCCTGGAACCACCCCTGCAGACCCTGGGGTGATGACTAGGTCTGTATGTCTGATCTACGTGGGTGGATCTGCCTACCTACCTATTGCCTACCTGTCTAGAGTTATTATAAGGTTTTGCTCTTGTTATGGAGACCGGGAAGTTCCATGACGAGCAGTCTGCTCACTGGAGACTCTGGGAGCCAGGTATGACTGGAAGGCTGACAGCCGATGGTGTGGGTGGCAGTTGGAGTGCAACAAACTCAGAGCCTGCAACTCGGGCCCACATCCCCGCTCCAATAGCCTGGCTGCAGAATGAATCCAACCTCATTCTGCCTTTCAATTCTGCTCAGGCTTCGGTGGGCTGGGTGACCCCCACTGGGACTGGGTAGGTGCCCGCTCTACTCAGCCTGCCCAGTCAAATGCTCATCTCTTCCAGAAACACCCTCACAGACACACCCACAATACTGCTTGGCCAGCTATCTGGGCATCCTGTGGCCCAATCAAATTGACATGGAATTCCCATTCCAGCATCCTTCCTCTTGGGAGGGGCCGCTGGTGAGCAAAGTGTGAGCAGGGACCCTCTGAAGGAGCCACAGCTGGGGTGGCTCTGTTCTGGGAGTTTGCAGAGCCCCCTGTTGATCTCAGCACACACAGTTGCAGCCAAATGGGTGGGCGAGGAACTGACTATGGGAAGGACTTAGCCCTGTGTGGACCACAACCACAGAGGGGCGTGGTGTAGCGAGTATGAGTGTGTGCGTGGTATGGGCACAGTCAGGCCTTGGCAGGGTGTAGGATGGGCGTGGCAGGGAGTGGCATGGGCGTAGACATGGCTGTGGGCATGGCTCAGCCACACAGAGAGGCAGAGACACAGCGGGGCTTGGTCCAATGCATCCTGTCCATTCCCTTCTAGCCTGGAACCCGCCCGCGGCCCAGGTAGTGGGTGCCAACCGCAACCAAAGGTACAGGGAGGGTCTGGACTTCTGGAGCACCGAGGGTGAGCTGTGGACAGTCTGGGCGGATGCCCCCTGGTACCAGAGCATTGCAGAGCAAGGGGTCACCCTCGGGGTCCTTTGGGCCATGGGAGGCCTGGCTGTGGGCACCTCTGGAAGACCAAAGGGAAGCTGTGCACCAGGACCCCGGCACATAAAGGGCTGCATCACACTGTGGGTTTGGTTTGTGATTTTGTATAAAACTTTATTTTGAAATCATGGTAGATTCCCATGCAATTGTCAGAAATAATGCAGAGACAGCTCATGCTCCCTTTGGGCACGTTTCCCCCAAGGAACCATCTTGGTACACTAGAGCCCAAGGTCCCAACCTGACACTGTCACAACACAAAACACGTCCAAACCACAAGGCTCCCTGCGTCAGGCGCGTAGCTCCCCTCCTCACCTCCTGCCCCAGGGGCCCCTTCACTCCTGACAGACACAAATGGCCATTTCTATAATTTTGTCATCTTAGCAGTGGTACCAATGGAGCTGTACCATCTGTAACCTTTGGGATTTTGAGCATTTTTGACTCAGCACGATTCTCTTGAGACCCATCCAGGTCAGAGTGTTTATCGACAGTTGTTCCTTATCATTGCTGAGTAGTATTCTGTGGTAGGGATGTCCTGTGATGAATTTATCTGTTCACCTGGGGAAGGAAATCTTGGTTGTTTGCAGTTTGGGGCTTTTTTGAATAAAACTGTTATCAACGTTCTCATACAGGTTTTTATGTGAACATACATCTTCGTTTCTCTGGGATAAATACTCAGGGGTACAATGGCAAGGTTGTACAGTAGAATGTTTACTTTTAAAGAAATCACCAACTTGGTACCTCTACTTTACATTTCCCCCGAAAACCTCTCTGTGATTCTAGTTTTCTCTCATCCTCACCAGCATTCGGTCTTGTCACTGTTTTTTACTTTAGCCATTCTGACGGGTGAGTGGTGATACTGCCCAGAAGTTTTAATTTGCGTTTCCCTAATGTATGGATCCCTTGCTCTGTGGTTTAAAAAGAGCAAGGGCTCCCACTGGCTGATTTCACAGATGAGAGAAACTGAGGCCCAGGGATTGAAACACTTGTCCGGTGGCTGGTCCCTGATTCCTGGTCCCATGCTCTCCTGGCCTGAGTGTCTAAAATGGTGTCTATTTTTACTTGGAGGCGTGGCGAGTGTTGTTTCGAGACAGTCCCTATGTCTGGGAGCTTCCGGTGGTCCGTGTCACTCTCTGTGCTCCAGCTCCTCCGAGAGCTGGTTTGCTCTTGGCCTCCAGGATGAGTCGTCATGGTGGGATTTGCCTGGATGACCTCTGGCCCCACCGTGTGGACCCTGCCTTTCTGCACCCACGACCCTCGTGAGCTGCCCAGAGTAAGTGGGGCCAGAGGAGAGCCTCTCTGGGTGAAGGACTGGTCCCTAATCTCCATCCACGGGGAGAAACTCGGCACCGGAGCTGAAGCTGGAAGCCTGAGCTGGCTGCTGCGCTCACTGGTCAGGGCTGGAGTTCCCGGGTGCCTGCTGCCCCTCCCTGCCCCCCACCCTCTATCCCCAACGCCACTGTCTGCTCCTTAGGAAGCATCTCCCTTCCTGGCTTATTTTATATGTGGAGAGAGCTGCATCGTGAGACCAGAGAGCAGACAAACAGGGCGTCTGTGAATGAAGGGCGCTTGCAAAGAGACAATGCATGCACACACTCACACACACGCACACACATGTATGCACACACACCATTTTTTTAAAGCATGGTAATAAATGCTATTCAAAAAAAAAAAAAAAAAAAAAAACAGAAAGAGAGAAAGAAAGAAAAAAAACCCAGCCCACAATCTCTGAAAAACACAGCCATTGAGATGACAAGCTGAAAATCATTTGCTAAGCACCGAAACCGGTCCCTTTGTCACCCAAATCCTTCTGTTGACAGTTACCTTTCAATCCCGCAATTGTGCTGCGAGGGCTGATTTTTATTCAATGTTCTATTCACCCTGCGTATTAATGAAAAGGGGGGAGGGAAAAAAAACTTGTAAGAATGGTGTTTAATAGGCTGAAAGACAAGCTGTCTGGACTCCCCGGCCAAGCCCCTCTTATCAGTGGCTCACAGTGGGGCTGACACGGTCCCCTGTCCCTGCTCAACTTGACGCACCCGCCTGGCCTCAGCCCTGCAATTGACGCCCTGCCATGGGTGGACTGATTTTTAAAATTCTGTGTCTGTGGGAGGGCTTTATGGCCTTTTCCCCCTTACTGGGAAGGAAGGGGGCAGACACTGGTCGAGGTCTGACCCATGATTCATACACATGTCAGCTGTGTTTATTGAGCATCTACTGTACGCTAAAGGGCAGCATGGGGTGCTGGGTCAGGCACTGAACTTTGAACCTGGAAGTAGATCAGCAAACCTGGTTGGTGCAGGTGTGAGGAGAGGTCATTGTGGGCACACTGACTCCAGAGAGGTGGTGGACCCCACATCCAGGTACCCCAAGATAGAGTGGTCAAGGACCATCCACCCTGTCTTCACTCTGGTGGGCTGCTTCAGAGGCTGCCCTGGGCTGCCCTGTCTCTCTCCAGCCTCCTGGGGCCCAGACATGATGGCCTCCAGAAGCCAGGCTAAGAGCTGTGTGGGTCCAGAGGCGCAGCTAAGGTGAGGTCTGTACCTGGCTGGAGCTTTGCTTCAGTCTCGAGCTTCCTGGTGGCCTCGGTCGGGTTGGGTCCGACTCCTTGACATTAACCGGGGGACGGTGACCTCACACAGCGGGGACCCTGGGAGGAGGACGTGAGGGTCAGTAAACTAATGTCCCTGGTTCTCCTCTTTCCCTACTCTTTCTCCTTTTCCTTGTTTCCTTTCACGGGTCCTGGAATTCCAAGAGGAGTGTGGTGCAGGTGCTGGGTGGAGGGAGACCCATGAGACCAGAGAGGAGTTTAATTTCAAGAATGCACCTGCGGCAGCGAAACCCTTTCCCTGGTAGGCAGTGAGCTCCCCGGCATCACAGGGATGTAAGTGGAAGATGTTGCCAAGCCTTTGAGGATGCTATGGGGACACAGGCGGGGGAGTAGGGGTGCAGTTCCTGTCCAGTAGGAGGCATCTCCCCCTACCCCCTGCCCCTGCGTACCCCAGGCCCTCTGCAAGTTGGGGTGGCCTGGCACTAAGCCTCCTAACTCCCAGGTCTTCCCCTTCACAGAGTGAAGGGGTGCCTTTGAGTCCACACATCTGATCTCCCCTGGCCTGCTCAGAATGGGCTGTAATCTGTCACCCAGCCCCCCTGGCTGGTCCCCACCCTGTCTGCTTTGCTCGCACCTCTCCATAGCTGTAGCTGCTCACAAGGTCTGGCTGTGCCCCTCTGCACTGCTGCTGCACTGCCCAGACACCTATGCCAGGGCTCATGAGAGAGGCCTTCTGGGACCCCTGCCCACCACAGCTTTACCCCTCCCCGAGCTTTGGTACCCTTCAAGGCCATTGCCACCTCAGACTGTGTCACGGGTATGTTCCATGGGACACCATCCGGCTCCCGCACAGACCTCCCAGCTCTCCGCATGTCCTCAGGTGCCTAAACGGATTCCCCGACTGCAGCCAGGCCTCTGGCATCCGAGGTTTGTGCCTGCACCTGCAGGGTGATGGCCTCCTCTCCTGAAAAACATCCCATACTGGGCTGCCACCTCTTCCTGATTGCTCATTCAATCACTCAACACATATTCATCCTGTGCCAGGCAAAGCGCAAAAATTGGAGACTCACCTATAACAAAAGGGGCACGGGGCTGACAATTTAAATGAGAGTGAGGTCCACAGTGAAGAAATACAAGTGATGATGGCAGTGGTTGGGAGGAAATAAGGAGCAGCACAGGGATTTGTGTGAGGCCGTATGGAGGGGACAGGCAGAGAGGACTCCCTGGCAGAGGCACAGTCAGAGGACAGGTTGGTGGAGGACCAGTGAGACAGAGAAAGCTGGTGTCAGGGATAAAGGGTCTCACGGGCCAAGGGTGAGTGTAGATTTGGTTTTTGATGTAAAAAAAATTCTATAGCAGATGATCCATGTTCCTGGCATTTCCAACTTCCTGAGATCCTCACTGCACCTTCAGCTTTACTCTCATAGCTTCACATACTGCCCTCTTGGGGGCTCCTTACCTGGCCTCCCAGGCCTTCCTTTGAAATCTGGGTGTTCCTCATGTTCCCACAGATCTTGCATTCTGCCTGCCTGAAAAACCAGCACCACATGGCCAAGGTCTACCATTGGCTGGAACAGTGGCCTGGCCCCCTTGGACCACAGCTATTGTGACCTCTGAGGACCTAGAAGGCTGGACTCAGGAAACACTTGCTTAGGTGGCCTGAATGAGCAGATATCCCATAGGCTTTCTTATCAAAGCAGAGTCTTTTAAAGAAGTTTGCATTTTTGTACAACTGAACTTTTGATGGTTGGGGTCTGTCTGGCTAGGGTCTGGCCATTTCCTGAGATGCCCTCAGGCCATCTTTCCTATTGTCCTGATACAGATTACCTGACTTCTTTTTACTGGTAATCTTTTCAGCAACCACACTCTCCTTGACCCCAAATTTGCAGGTACGATACTTCCTTCCTGGTGAAACTGCAAACTTTTTACATCTTTTGGCTCTACTTTTTGCTCCCTGATCCTCACTATAAATTTGACTACAAGCAACCAGAGTACACATGCCACAGCCTGAATTTTGAGCTGCCTTGAATTTTCCTCTACAAGGTTAAGTGGTCCACCATCTTTAATCTCATTCTCCTGCAAAGTCTCAGGGCACGGACAAAATGTAGACAAATTTTCTGCTGGAGTATAACACAGATGGGCTCTAGTCTAGCTGCCAATGGAGTCCTTGTTCCCAACTGAAACCTCCAGAGGTCTTTCCTGTACATCTTTCTGTCACCATTCTGGTCTTATGAACTCTGGCCAGAGTCCCCCATCAGACTCTGCTTACAGCACTCAGGGGCTTCTCTAGTATCTTCAAGTCTTTCTAAATTCCTGCCACAAACCAGTTCCAAAGGCCTCTGAACCACTTGGTTAGATATTGTCACATAAAAAACCCTTCTTCTCCAGTACCAGTTTTCTGTATTAACTACTATTCTGTCACTTAAACACAACACCTGACATCCACAACTTAGAGGAGTTTATTTGTCTTGTGGTCTTAGAGAGGTCAGTCCATGGTCGACTTGCTCCAAGGCATAAACAGGATGGTGGAAGGGCATAGCAGATGAAAGCTGCTCCCCCCATGGTGGCCAGGAAGCAGAGAGAAAAGGGAGAATCTGGGCACAAGAAAACAGCTTTCTGGGTCATACAAGCAGTGGTCCACCTCCAACCAGGCCCCATCTTCCAATAATACACGCAGCCATGAACTCATCAATGGAGTAATCCATTGAGTATTATGCCCCCAGGATCCAATAACATTCCAAAAGTCCTACCTCTAAACACACAAGACTTCAGGGGAACATTTTAGATCTAAACCGTTTCAATACCTAATCCGGCCACTGGTCTGCCTGTGCCTCACTGTCCTCATCTGTGAATGGGGTGTGCTGTGCCTTCTCAGCTGTTTGTGCTGTTTGGCAATCAGCAAAGGACTGGTGGCTTCACACACTGTAAAGCACCGTGGCCCAGGGTCAGCGTCCTCCCCTTTGAGACTGAGACAGAGATGGCCTTTGAAAGAGGTGATGTTGAGGGCTGCTCTATGGGCCCCTAGGGCTCTGGTCCCCGGGAGACCTTCTCCAAAGCCAAGTAGAACTTGCCTCGCGCAGCACCTCTCAGCGGCAGGAAGCAGCACACTAACCCTTGATACCCAGGTCCCTGTACATCCATGGTACCTGAAGTGCCAGGCTGTGCTTGTGCTGACTGACAGTTTCCAAGACCAGGGACAAATGGAGGGGTGACCCCAGGGCTCCCAGGAGGCACCAGCCTTGCACCTGGGACTGTCCTCCCGGTCAGTTGTGTGATATGGCACCGTGAGCACCTGCTTCAAAGGCACCCCCTCCCTTCCCAACTTTCTCTTCATACCCCACGCAGCCCCAGCTTCCTCCCAGTTCCCCAGATTCCAGGGAAGGGAAAGGCAAAACCAGGAGCCCTCACCTCGGGGAAGGAAAACTTCCAACCTGGTTATAGAAAGGGCTGTTCCCGGAGTGGAAAGGCCGTGGACTCCCCTCCTTGTGGCCAGCAAAATCTCCCAGCCCATTGCTGCCTATTTCCTAATCCCCAGCACCTGGGAATGTGACAGTGTTTGGAGAGAAGGAAGGTAAAATGGAGTCACAAGGGTGAGCCTTCATCTGAAATGACACTCCTCATCAAAACAGAGCAGGAGACAGACAGAGAGACCCCGGACACCAGTGTATGTGGAAAAACCAGCTGAGGATGCAGTGAGGAGAGGATGGGCAAACCTGGCCATGCCCTGACCTTGGACTTCCAGCCTCTTGAGCTCCGAAAGAACCCATGTCTGTTGCTTAAGCCGCACATACTATGGTTCTTTGCTATGGCAACCCTAGGACCATAATACAACCTCCTGCCTCAGTGGTGGATGGGGGCAGGTGAATGCAGGTGGTCTCTCCACTTGTCCGCAGCCCTGTGAGACATCATGAGTGTGCCTTGTCCTGTGGCCCCTGTCTGCACACACATACCCGACACCCATCCCCCAAGCCCACTCAGGCCAAGTCTTCATTTTAGCTGAATACCGACCGCCTCTTCCCCTGCTTCCTGTCACCTCTGCTGCTAAAGTAAGCAGCAGTACCAGTATTCATGCCTCCACTTCTAGATGGTAGGATGAGACCAGGAAGTGTGGCTGCCATTCCTCAAATGCAAGGGCCATTTACAGCCCACAGATGACCTTTCACCATACCCCATGCCACAGTAGCTTCCTGTCATTTAAATATGCTTCCCCATGTCTCACTTCAGGGTCTCTGTGCTTGCTCTTCCCTCTCTCTGGAATTCTCTTCCTCCGGTTCTTATCACCACTACTATTCACTTATCTTTCAGGTCTCAGATGAAATGTCACCTGCACAGACCTTTTGCATCTGTCAGCTACTGCTGCATAACAAAACATCTCAGAATGGTGCAGCTGAAAACAGTAGACATTTGTTTAGCTCTTGAGTCAGGGCAGATCAGGTGGCAGTTCTGCCTTTCAGGAGAGCTGGCAGATCCTCCAGGTCTGGCCGACTCCAGTGGGCTTTGTCTGGGACAACATGTCCCTGCTTCATGTGCCTTTCTTCCTCCAGGAGGCAAGCCTGGGTTCCAAGAAAGCAAGCCAAAAAAGACAGGATTATTTGAGGTCTGGGGTTGGAGCTGGACTGGTCCTACACATTCCAAGTCCTGTTAGCCAAAACAAACAAGTGATATGGCCCAGCCTAGTCTCAAGAGTCACAAAGGAAAGCTATATACAAAGTGTAATCGAAAAGTAAGGTGAACATTGAAATTACAGTGAAAGAGGCATTGTCACTGATCCCCCTTAAACTACTCCCTCTTTCTTCAAACACAGTTATCCCTTCATTCTTACCACTTTCTGAAGCAGTTCTGGAAGCCCTCTTTCATAAGTGTCTTTCGTTACATGTCTGTCATGTCTGGCTCATTGTCCTGAATTGCCTCAAAACATTTATCTTTCAGGGTCATTTTGGCTTTGAGGAAGCGCCAGATGCAGTGAGAAAGGTGGATTAAGACACATAGTAACATTTTTATGAGCCTGCCTTTCCATTGGATGGCACTCGGCAGCAGCCTTCACCGTATTTTTATCATACTTAGTAAAGACACTCACAAAAGAGGATTTCCAGAACTGCTTGAGAAAGTGGAAAGAACGATAGGATAAGTATGTTTGAAGCAAAGGGAGTACAGTATTTTGAGGGAGATTAATGGTAATGTGTCTTTTGCTGTAACCATTTTTTAAATTTGAACATTCACCATGCGTTTTGATCATACTTTGTTCAGTAAGTTCTCGACTTACGAACATTCAAATTGTGACCTTTCACAGATACACATGGACCTCGCATGAGGAACAAATTTCAGAAGTAGCTCAATTGGCTGTATATGTGCTTCCTGTACAGTGCGATAGTGTACAGCAGTACAGTGCTCAGTCAGAGCCCAGGATGTCCAGAAGCAAGAGGAAAAGCCGTGGTGATGTGGAGGGCATGCTAGGAAGCGCAAAGCAACACCCCTTGTATATTTGTGTCAAAGGTGTGTAAGACTCACTTTGTTGGACTTACAAAAGAACCCAACTTTACAAACATTCTCCTGCCACAGACCTTGTTCGTAAGTCAGGGACTTGCTGTATTGATGGAGTGAGGTCGCAAGGGGCAGTGCTCCAGGGTAGAGTGGAAGGCAGGAGACTTTTCTTTTTGGCAGTGCTGAGGATTGAACCCAGGGCTTTCCCACAGCCCCTTTTTATTTTTTATTTTGAGACAAGTTCTCACTAAGTTATTCGGGCTGGGCTTGAATTTGCCATCCTCCTTCCTCAGCCTCCCAGGGTGCTAGGATTATAGGTGTGTGCCACCATGCTCAACTTGTCAGGGATGTTTTTGCGGTCAACTAACCCACTGTCCCTGACCACTCTATCCAGGATATATCCCTAAGGAGTGTCTCTTCCCCTACTTGATTTCCTTCACTGCCCACACTCCAGTGTGCTACTATCTCATGCCCTTTTTAACTTGTTCTTGTCTGTGACCCTCCCATGAGGTGTAACCACAAGGGACCAAGACACAGGGACAGACCCAGGGCCTGGCACTTAGGAAGGGTCAGAACACTGCCTTCCCCATTGCCATCAGAACTGGCTCCTCCCCACCCTGGGATGGACCAGACAACTCAGACACATGCTGACTCAGGACCAGGAGAAGGCAGCTGCTTCCTCAGCTCCAGTGGCTCCTCTGTGAAGCAGGGTTGGGGGACTCAGCCCAGACAGCACCACCCTGCCCAGCCCGAGGGTAGAGCAAACCCCCATTCCCAGCCCACTCAGAGAAGGCCCTGTCTTGCCTCCTAGTTGTCTCTGAATGCAAATGGGCCTGGCAGTGTGAATAAATCAAAACCTGCATAGTCAGCAATTGAGGTAGAGGGGCAGAGAGGAGAGGGACCGTGCGGAGCCCAACCGAGACATAAGCCACTGTCTGGGTCGTCGCTCTGTCCAAGGAGGCGGGCACAGGATGGGCGAGGGAGTTTGGATCTTGGCTCAGCACGCTGATGTTGATCCTCAGGGCTCCTCGAAGCTGCAGGCACCTGGAGAAGGTAGAGGGTGGCTGATTTGGGGAGGGGAAGGTACAGCAGGGCAAGACGCAGAGCCTAGTCGGCACAGTGTTCAGGCAGCGTTCATGCACCGACTCATTCATTCATCCACTCTGCAAGTTCAGGGCACCCTCAAAACCCATTCATGTGCTGCATAAGCCCTTTTCCTAAAACTTATGAGGTAGGATCCAAAAATATGGTGTATGTTTAAATAAAAACATGTATTACAGTAAAAGACACATTGCTGTTAACCCCCCCTCAAAATACTCCTCTTGCCTTCGGACACATTTATCCTATTGTTCTTGACACTTTCTGAAGCAGCTCTGGAAGTTGGAAGGCCTCTCTTGTGAGTGTCTTTAGTCATTCATGCTTTTGGAGCTGTCTCGATGTCCTGAATCCATTCAAAACACTCACCTTTCATGGTCATTTTGTCTTTGGGGCAGAGCCAGAAGGTACATGGTGCCAGACCTGGTGAATAAGTTGAATGCGCACACACTGTCATGTTGTCATGAGCTGCCTTTCCATGGGATGGCACTGGCAGTGAGATTCACTGTATTTTTTTTTTATTCCACCTGGTAAAGACACTATGACAAAGGACTTCTAGAACTGCTTCAGAAAAAGCATTTCTGAAAGTGTCCTTCTTTCTCTGTGTCCTGGCTGCCAGGAGGTGAGCAGGTCTCCTCTGCCACGTCCTTTCACCATGCTATTGATGCCTTGGAGAGCTTACCATGGACTGAACTCTCTAATACTGTGAGTCAGATAAAGCTCTCCTCCTTTAACCTCTCCTCCTGTGGTGTCTGATGTTGTGTCACTGATGGTAAAGTAACTGAGACAGGGATGAATATCTGTGGAGTCAGACAGACAGAAGACTGGAGTCTGATTCCAGGCTCTGTGACTGGGGGTAAGTTACTTAGCCTCTCTGGGCTTCATTTCTAAAGTGGGACTGTTACAGTGAGAGTTAAAATGCATGAAGTATGTCCCTACACTAGCCTCCACGCTGGCTCCCTGCATCCCCTTGCCCATCCCAAATCATTTCTCCAGAAGAACCTTTCCAAATGGCAAGCTGGCTGTTCTTGCATGGTCCCTGGGGTCTGCAGGACAGGGATGGATCCTACAGCTAAGCAGCACTCAGATGGGGGAGCTAGAACCTCTACCTCAGCCCCAGCCTCCCTGGTCACTCTGGGCAGACTTTGGGCCTTGCCAGGTTCCCCTTGGCCCCAAGAGCTGAGCTGTGCTGTCCCTTCCACTTGAAACTTTTGGTAGCCATCCGTACTGCAGCATGACGAGCTCTGGGTTATTTCTACACTCAGTTTTTGAATCAATACTATATGCATGCAGATGCACCTAAATTCACAAGGTGCAGAAATGTATGCTCCAAACACAGAAACACTCCATTCCATGCATGTCCTCCAGCCTCCCAGAGTGCCTCCTGCCACAGGAAAGCTATGAGTTTCATTTGTCTGTTGCCTTTCAAGACCAATTTATACAAATATAAGCAAATATTTAAAAAGCCAACCTACCTGTTGCCTTTTACACAAATCATGTCATAACTACTCTATCTTCTTCCACCCCCCAGAGCCTAAAGATTGTCCATGTCAACAAATGCAGTGCATCCTCATGCCTTTTGTGTAGCTGTATAGTATTCCACATGTGGATGTAGACAATTTATCCAGTCTCCTATTGGTGGGCACCTAGGTTGTTTCTGGTATTTGCCTCTATTTAAAATATTTCTTTAAATGACTGCATATGCTGTTTGCATGTAGCATAAATTTCTCCACTTGAAATTGTCCATTTATGATATAGGTAGATTTTTATCAATTTGTCTTCATAAATGACAACAGGAAGCCTTTTTCCCAGCAGAGTGTGAGTGGCTTGGCTGACCCTTTGGCACGTTGAGATTGTGAGCAGCCATCACCCCCTCCAGGAAGCCTTCCTAGATTTCTAGGCTGGCTCAGGAACCCTGTCTAGGTCCTCAGCCAGCACCAAGCCTGGGGCACCCTGCACTGTCACGGTCTAGTTCATTTTCTGTCACTGTTGTCAGGCTGGGCGCTCCCTGAGACTTGAGATCTGACCCCAAATCTTGCTTATTCCAGTCTGCAGCCTACCCAACCTCCACACAGGGCGGAGGGCTCAGTAAACACAGCCCCTCCCAACACACCCCCAGGACTGGGGTCCCCAGGGTGGCAGCCTCTGCTTGCACCCTGTTCCCTGCCTCAGGGAGAGGGGCTCAGCCTCTGCTGTCACCTGCAGGCCACCTCAGGGGGCTCCAGTACTGAGCCCTCTCTCCCAGCCCCTGCAGTCTCCACCTGCTCCCTTGAACAAATAATAATTGTTAGAAAGAGGCCTGCGGATAAATTATTATCGTGACCCTCATTCCCCGCAAAAAACTTTTGCTAGCTGCCAAGAGAAAAGTCAAAATTTGCATTTAAATAGAAAATGTGAGGCGGTCTGAATGGGAGGCCAGGGCCCCCAGAGGCCTCTCGGGTGGGGGTTGCGGTCCCCACCCCTTCCCGGGAGTGGGGCGGCAGGGGGACCTTCAGAGCTGGAGGTGAACTTGGTCCTTTCTGAGGTGCGTGGCCTCTCGGGTCCTACAAGTTCCATCCCTGCCACGGTCCCCTGAAGCCCGCAGTGCAGTGGGACAGACTTCCCTGCTGCCCCTGTTCACCACCTTGACCTTTGGCCTCACCCGGCCCCACAGTGAGGCGAGAACCAGGCACTAGGGGCAGGCAGAGGCCTCAGACAGCACGCACATGGGACCTCGGACCATGGCTTTGGAGCTAGACAGACCGGCAGCTCAGAGCCTGGCTACTGGCTAAATCCCTTAGTCTCCCTGAGCCTTGGTTTCCTTGTCTGTTAAATGTCAGGTAACTACCTTCTTGGCGGGGTGCCATCACCTTACACAGATAATTGATTACAGTTAAACATGTAGTCGTTCCTGTTGGCCCAACTCATAGTGCTGGCATTCCACTGCAGCATCTTTGACAAGTGCCTGGTACCCTCTTGGTGGGTGCTCCCCTCCACTCGGGCCAGGCTGCTCTATTTCTTCACACCCCGTCTTCTGCAGTGACTTCGGAAGCCCACCTTTGCCTTCTGCATGGCTCAGGTCAGAGCCATCTGCTCCGGGAGGCCTGTGTGATGGCCCTGTCCACTCTGGCTTGTTTCTCAGGATGGTTCCCAGACCTAGTGCTGCCTCGTCATGGTCTCTGACTCCTGATTCTCAGGAGCCCTCAGGATTCCCCAAATCTGAGAAGCTACCCAAACCCCCAGGAAGTTCTCTCCCCTGGGCAGCCAGGAATCTGCTGGCAATTTCCCAGTCCCAAGAGGGCATCTAAGGGGAAAAGAGTCACGCAGAGTGCAGTGAGGGGCCATTCTCAGGAGGACGTGATGCTTCGCCTCCTTCCTGTCCAGGTCACTGTGGACACTTGAGTGCTGGGCCCAGTTTCCTGCCTGCAAAGGGGAGGCTGGAGAGGTCTCAGCATGTCCAGAGTCCAGCTCAGTGCTTTGGTCCAGGGCTCAGCGGAAGCTCATGGTCAGCGTAAGCTCATGGTCAGCGTAAGCTTGGGCACAATTTGCCTGAGGTAGAAATAAGCACTTCCGCCTCAGTGCAGAGCTGGTGTCTGGAGTTCTTGTGTGGTGTCCAGGCCAGCACTCAGCCTTCTTTCTTGTATGTGACGAAGGTGTCTCTGAAGGGCAGACACTCAGTCTGTGCTGCAGTACATGCACAAAGCACAGTAGGCGCTGATAAATGTGTGTGTCAGGATGAACATATGAAGAGCTACCACCCTTCGGTCAGCACCTATGTGTTAGGCAGTTTTCCATCCCTATGACAAAATGCTGGAGAGAAACAACTGAAAAGTAGAGAAGGTTTGTCTTGGCTCAGGGTTCAGTCGTTTCCTCCTGGTTCTTGCCAGCCTTGTTCCTGGGCCTGTGGTGAGACAGCGCACCACGGTGGGGAATCCTGTGGGGAGCAAAGCTGCTCAGCCTGCCAGCGGGTTAACTTTTGGACAAGGCCAGTCACCTCCCAAAGGCCCCGCCTCTGAACACTGCTGCCTGGGGACTGACTACACCTTCAACATGTGAGTTTTGGGGGACATTTCAGATCCAGACCATAGCAGCCCAGCACACAGTAGGTGCTCATAGTACATGCGTGGCTGGCGGGAGGTTGACACAGAGGAGCCAGGTGCCCAGAGGTCTGGATGGCTTGATCACAGGTATTGGGCCCCACCAGGATCTTCCTCCTGGACATGTACAGCAGTTGCCCTACTCTGTGCTTGCTCTGTCGGGGGAGCAGGAGGCAGGGACAGTGAGAGCAGAGGCCTCTGTACCTCAGTCTTCATGGTTCTGGGGTCAGGCTCTCTTTAGATGGGGGACCATGCACCCGGCCAGGGTGGCAGTGCTCTGCTCAGCCCTCGTCTGTGCTGTGGGGGGAGGAGGCTCAGGGCTGGGAGAGCCTGGTGTCTCTGTGGGGAGGGGCTCTCTGTGATGGCCAGGACAGGCTCAGGGGCAGTCAAAGGTGACCACTCGTCCGGTGAAGTGCAATTTGGATTGAGGGGAGCTGGAGCCTCGGGGCCCTGCATGCTGCACAGGGCATTGGTCTCTTAGGGAGGAACCCACGTGGGTGCACAGAAAGCTGCCTGTCTTACAGCTGGGGAAACAGATGCTCAGAGAAGTCAAGAAATTAGCCTAAGACCACACAGCCTGGAAGCACTGGAGTGGGGCACCAAACATGGTGTCTCTTGGATTTAAGACTTCGCTTAAAAGAGAAAAAAAGCATATATAAAGTTCCTATAGCTAAAGTTGAAATAGGAAAATATGCAATGCACATACTTTTCAGAAGCAGAGTTAAGAAATAGCCAAACGCGTGGGACTTTGCCGCTGGCTCTGGGACTCTTGTGGGAGAGGGCAGGTTGGGTGGGAATCCCTCCTTCAGGCTAAAAGCCTTTTAGAGCCATTGGAATTTTAAGAAACAGTGGACCTGTACTCTTTTTGCAGAAAATAAGCAATTAATTACAAAAAGTTGCACATCCCTGACATGAGCTGTTCAGTCTCCAAGGTCCTTGTGACAGGGAGCCCAGGTTGCCAGCCCTGAGAGGCTCTGCTTCCTGTTTGAGTCACAGCCCCCGACCTCTGCTGTCCAAGGAGGGGCCCCCGAGGAAGATGCCACAGTGATCCTGCTGTGGGCAAGAAGCAGCCAGGCCGGGGCCACGTGCGTCAGTGTCAGATGGGCTCTGTGGTGCCCCTGCTAGCCCCTCCGATGCCACCATGCTGGGGTCCCCAAGGACAGAGCTGGCTCACAGCTGCCCCAACCAGGGTGTGCAGCTCTCAGCCTGGCCTGGTGACCTCACTCCATGAGGGGCCGACAGGTGACAGTGGACCCCACCAACTTCGGGGAGATGACACCTACTCAGACACATGTCCCCACTCACGGATGGCGGGAGTCTCGTGGGTGACAGGGAGGGTGTCTGTGAGAAAGGGAGGTTCGAGCTGAGCCCTGGGGACAGAGGTCATTAAAGCGGGCAGAGACGGGGGAGCAGCACAGCGAGGGTCTAGGGAGCGGAAGAGGCTTCTGGTCTGAGGAAATGGGCAGTGTGACTGCAGATGGGAGGAGGGGAGGACAGAGGAGGGAGCAGGGACACGGGGAGGAGGGCGGCAGACAGGAGGGAGGAGGGAGAGGCAGGCAGAGAGCAGGGGGAAGAGAGGGAGGGGGAGGAGGGAAGAGGGTGGAGCTGAGCGGGAGGCCCACAGGACCTGGGACCTCCTCTGAGGAGAATGAGGTCGGAATTCAGGGAGAGGAGCTCTGGGCCTGGAGGCCCTGGGGTGGGGCAGGGGGTGGTGCACAGGCCCTCTGAGAGCTGCACAGCTGAGCGAAACCCCATGGAAAGGTTAACGAGGTCCCTGCTGTCCCTGCTAGAGTCACTCCACACATTTACAACGTACCAGTCAAACCAATTAGCCGTAAAGTGTTGTAGGGACTGCGTTTTATTGGATTCTGCTCAACTTGGAATTGGTTAAATAATGTCTGCTAAGAAAAATAAAAGTGCCACACAGGGGCGAGGTCCCAGAGGGCTTGGAGGCGGCTGTGCATGTGGGCTGGGTGCGAGTCTGCAGGGCAGCATCCCCCGGGTCTCAGCCCTTCCAGACCCTTTGGGTCCCTGGGGGACCTTGGGGAGCACCTGGCTTTGAAGTCTGGGACCCAGGTGTGCTGGGCTGGGGCGGGTGCAGAGCACTGCTCTTTTCCAAGTCCCTCTGGGGTTCTTGGTCTGAGCTGGGGCTCAGAGCTGCTGCTCTGTTCCAGGGGTCTCTACCAGGGGCCATGTTGCCCCCATTCCCAGGGGATGTTTTTGTTGGCTCCAACTAGAGCGAAGCAGCTCCGGGCATGTCATGAGTGGAGGTCTGGCACTGCTCAACATCCTACCACACCCAGGACAGTCCCCCACGGCAGAGAATGTGCCACGCCCAGGAGCGGAGATTGAGAAATCCATCCATCTGACAGATGAGGAAACTGGGGTCCAGGCTGGCCAGTGGGGTGTGCCTGGGGTCACATAGGGCATATATGGAGGGACCAGAAAGCAGGACTGGTGGGCTTCTGTCCCTGGACAGTGCTCCTGACACTGTACACCTAGAGACCATTCTGTCAGATTCTCTAGACCAGGTCCAAGTGACTTTTGGGGGGCATAGCCTGCCCAGGCTGGGGTTTGTCTGAATATCTGGGAGCTGTGTAACTTTTAGAAGTTGCTCATCTCCAGCAGTCTTGTTCCCAAAGTTGGCTCTAGAGAGAGAGGCTCATCTTGGTGTCCCTGGGGGAGTGGGTCTGAGGCAGTCTCAGCACCATGATGCTGGGCTTGGACCCCCACAGCTGCTATATGGCCATCCATCCACCCAGCCAGCCAGCCAGCCAGCCATCCCTCCCCTGGCAGTAATCTGAGCTGAATGCAGGGCTGGGGAGCAGGCTAATTGCAGGCTTGGGGAAGCCACACTGAGGACTGACATGGCTGGGCATCTGGGGCTGGGACGGTACCTGATTAGTTAAATTGCCAGCACCTGCTTGCTTTTATTGCAAACGTAAACACGGCCGTCAGACAATCGCCAGCGCGTCTAATGCTTTCCGCATTTGCCACATGTATAAGGTCCTGGGTCGGGCAGAAGAAGGGAGGCTGAGGTCTCAGCAAAATGGGAAGGCAGAGGGGTTTGGGTGGAAAGACACAGGATTAGGCACAGGAAGGGGGATTCAAACTTGGTGGGGACTCCTCTGTGGCAGGTACTGAGTGAGGCCTTTATATCCTCGTGCAAAGCCACACGACCCTCCAAGCCTTCCAGTGAAATACTGTCACTATTCTCATCGAGAGTCAGAAATGTGGAGTACTGTTTCCTAAGTGATCCAGCCAGGAAGCAGCCAATATAGGCTTGGTACCCAGGTCTTTCTGCCTCCAAAGCCCCTAAGCTTTCTGCTAAGCTGAGGTCAGAGCCCAGGGTTGCCATGGTGATTTATCTCACTTTGCTTCTGCAGTGCTGAGCAAATGACCTGTGAATGCTCGTGAGTTTGGGCAAAGCTAATACAATTTCTGGTCCCCACCAACAGTTTGCTAGGTGATGGTAGCTTCTCTGGGAGTCCCCTCTTTCTGTGCCTGAGTTTCTATGTCTATAAAGTCATCCTCTGGTTTTTGTCTTGTGCTCTTTGAACCTCAAGACAAAGAGACTTTGGTGGGAGAGCCTGACCCTCCAACGTGTCTGAGCTCAAGTCCACCGTCAGCTGGAGACACCCACTCAGGGTCTTTGACACTTGGTCCAAGAGCATCACTGCCCTGGCGATGCCGCCGGGCAAGGAGGAGTCCAAGGCCCCACGTTCCTGCTGTACACGGGAGATGTGTACCTCAGCCCCTGTCCAGCAGTTGGCCGACAAGATAAACGGGCAAGGAAACCATTTCAAATTAACTCGGTCTCCATTACAGGAGCTTTCATTAAGATAAACTATTTGGAGGATGTTTACTGGAGGGAGCCCTTCTGAGCCAGCGGGAAGGTCAGAGGGAAAGTCGGCCAGCCGGTGGACTGTACAGTTGTCATTTGAAAGCTTGCGGGACCTCTCCCAGATTCAAATGCGTGTCACTCCCACTCGGTGACAGATGCTTCAAGCCTGTGACACGCTTTGTCAGAATTTCATTTGTCCGAGCGGCTCCAGCCTCATTCTTGGCAGATGCCAACGACAGGGGAGAGCATGCATTTCAATTCCCTTCTGCGGTCCTGGGAAATGGAGTGGGGGTATTTCTCCATTGCTGTGTTCTACCTCAAAGAGAAAATGCCAAATATGCCCTAAAGCTTGGGAGAAGGGCATGTTTTCATTCATTTATTCCATCCCTTCAGTTATTTGCCACCTTGCTTATCAATTAATGGGCTTATTAATGAGTCACAGTCTTTCAATCATTCCTCGAATCACTTTGGGTTTGGAACTTGAATCCCAACTTAGTGAATGTCCTTAGGTACGCAGGAATTGGAGATCTGTACCTGGAAAATGGGAACGAAGCCAGTGCGGGCTTACCCGGGTGGAATGCTTTGTGTGGTGGGGCCATGGGAAGCCGTGGAGATGCGTCCACTTTCCATCCTGCAGGTGAGGGTCCCTGCTCATGGCCACACAGAGAGTGTGAAGGCAGTGGGGTTGAGCCCAGGGGCCATGGTTCCTGATCTCTCCCTCCTTTCTGCTAAGTCTTATTGCTCGCACGTGCAGCTTGGGCCTGGTGACCTGGCCTGGGCTGCGGGCCTCACAGCGCAGTGGTGTTTGCTGACTACACAGACAAACTCAGGTATTTAGGTTCCACTTGGAACCAGCACAGACCACAAGTGGTGCTCATTGCCATCTCTTGCTACAAACATTATTAGGCAGAACTGGCCTGGAAATGGCCGAATGTCCCCTGACCTTGCCTCTCCCGGGCCCCCTCTGGAGGTGCTTTGACTGCACGGTTGACGTCAGCCAGAGCTTAGAACCCCTCTCCTCCTGACTTCTTATCCCTAGGACTTCTTTCTCATGGGGCTCTGGGTCCTGGGAGGACCCATTCCACCCTGAGGGATTCTTAGCACCTGGAGATTCCCCCTGGCTTCTCTTTTCCTGTTCCTTTGGAAGACCCTGGCAACCAGCAAAGATACTTCCTTTGGAAGTGCCCAAGGATGACAAATGCCTATTTCTCCTGCCTAAATTCCTTTTCTGGGTCCAGGAGACTTGTGAAGCTGGATGGTTTCTCCTTTGCTCTGGGTGACCTGTCACTAAGGGGTCTAACAATAGCACGGTGTGGTTACTGGTGCGCCAGGGATGGGCTGCAGCACACGGGAAATTCGGCAAGAGTGGGGAGGATGGGTGTGGTGAGTGGGCAGAGGGCAGGAGACCTTACTTGGTTGAGGGGACATGGGGTGTCCCTTGGCTTTCCCACAGCGTCCACACTCGATAGCATGAGTCTGGGAAGGCAGGGTGTTCATAGGGCGGCTTGACAATGACAAGCCCACAGCCAATGGCAAAGCAAAGGAAGGAGCATTCCAAGGGTTCGATTTAGGAGGCTGGGAGGTGGGAGAGGGAAATCAAGTTAGGTTCGAAGCATTCACAGCCCAAGCGGGTCTCCGAGGCCCCCGGGAGAGGTTGTGGGATCCAGATGTGGACGGGAAGGCGGAGGGGGAAGGGGCCAGGTCTGTTCACAATTAGTCTTGATTTTGTGTGATGACAGTCAAATTGTGGGCAAACATGAAAGCGGAGTTGTGAGGACACGTCCGTCCGAGCAGCCGAGGACTAATCCGACGTGAAGGACGCCGGCCGCGGGCTGGCACCACATGGAAGCAGTTTGGGCAGGTTTGATGTCCTGCCAGCTGAGGGCCGTCACTCTCGGGCCCAGCAGCCCTCTGCCCCTACCCACCCCCTCCCAGCTGGCTGGCGGGCTCGGGCAGGAGAGGTGAAAGCCCAAACAGCCAGAAAGTAGGCTCCATGCCTGGCAGAGCTGCCCTCTGCCTGCCCAGCACGGACACCAACACTGGTCCCTGCCTGCGCCCCACAGGGCCAGGCCCTGGGGGCGCCCTGCTGGGCAGCTGTGACATGGGATGAGGAGAGCGTCTGTGAGCTATTTTCAATATTTCTTGTATTACAAAGTCCGGGATAACCCACATGCTGGGAGACTGGCAGGCTGTGGCTTTCTAGCAGGGCTGTTGGGATGGGGTGTGGCCAGGAATCTTGGAATTTTATAGAGGGGAAATCGTGGGCCAGGAGGCCACTTGAGAGTCCCAGGGTCACCAAGCAAGGGTTCTGGCTCTGGGGAGCCTTTCTGCTGAACTAAATCCAGGAGGAAATGTCCTCTTCATGTCTCCACACACTGCTGAAGTTGGGACTGCAGAGAAAGGTACAGCCCAAAGCACCACTCCACACTGAAGACGCTGCCACTTGGGCGTCCCCAGACAAGAGAGCCTTAGTTTCCTCAACTGAAAAATGGAGAGAATCATTGTTCCTACTTACAGAATAGTTGTGAGAATTGGATTCTCCAAAGTTCATATAACGCTAGTGTCAAATAAGCACCCAGTCCATGGCTGCTGGCATTTCCAGCTTTATTAGGGATACTGAGCCCTCAAATGTAGCTATTGTGATTATCAGCCTTATGACTGACATTGTTGTTTATTATTATCCTGCAAGGGTTTCGTGAATGTGGTAGATTGCTGCAAAATATGTCTGTTGCTGAAATCAGGGCAGGGACTCCTTTCTGTCATTCAGGCCACCTCCTTCAGACACCCAACTTGGCCCTCAGCCCTGCATTCGGTGACCTGGGGCCCCATCGTGGTGGCGGGCGGATGGCCAGGCCTCTCAAGTGTCTGCAAGCCCAGAGCCCCTCAGAGCAGAGTGGAGCAGCTCGAGAAACATATTTCACGCAGTTCCTATGACCCCTGGAGGTCCTCGGGGAGCTGGGAAGGAAAGGCTGTGTTTTGATGGGGGAGGGTCAGGAGAGGCTCCTTGGAGGAGAAAAGGAGTTGATGAAATTTCAGGATGTAAGGAGGTCAGCTTCCAGCCGGCTCGTCTAGGTTAGGGAAAAGTGATCGCCACTCCAAACACGCATCTTAATGAGGCACAGCCCCTGCTCATGAGCCGACCCTTCTTGCCTTTCCTTCCAAGAGGAAACTCTAAATCCTGAGCACAAATGGCCACAAGATGATATTTACACAGATTCTGCGTTCACACATATTTAGAGGGCTGGAAGCTGGGGAAATAGATGACAGTTTATTCTAGGTAGTGGTGATGCTTCACAAGCAAGCCTCTGACCCCACGGTAAGGGCAGGCAGAGAGAAATGAAGATCCAGTTTGCCTTACTTGGTGCTTGGCCTTTTAATACACACCGAACCAAGCCTCTCCCTCTGAGGAGTAGAATTAAATGGTTCATAGCCACAAAGATGACGAGGTTACCATCAAGCGAGGCACAGACAGGGAAGGATGGGATGGAATGGGAAATTCCCATGATTCTTAGGAAGGGTTGGCCAAGCTGGGTCTGGGCATGAGGTCTACGGGGCTGAACGCCACTCTAAGTCAAATGCTGAAGCTGCCCTGCCCTTGCAGAAAACTAAGAAGGCAAGGAGGTCTGTACAGGGTCTGCCTGCTGGTATATCAGAGAAAGTGAGGCAGCTTGTTGTTCCATGCATGATGAGGTGGGCCGGCTAGCAAGCCTGGTGGTCTCTGCCCCAGACCTAAGGAACATGGGACAGTTACTTGGTGTCATGGGGGAGACCAGCTGGGAAGGTGATGTTGAGAGAGGGTGTGCACCCCCTCCTCTCTCCCTGCACAAACCTTTGGACACTGTAGGGTTGTGCGACTGGTCGGTTGGGAGTGCTCCATTCTGCTAAGTGCCACCATAGACCTCTCTGTGAGTCCCCATAGAAGAGGGGCCTGGACACAGGGGAGCTGAGGGTGTTCCCAAGGAAGGCCCATGAGACAGCTGCCTTCCTGCTGTCTGCTCCATGCAGAGGACCGCAGGTCCCAGGTCACTAGCCTGCTAAGGGACAAAGCCTGCGCTCGGCCCAGGCTGTGTTGACTCCAGAGTGTGTTTTAAATTTATTTTTACCAAGATATTTTATACAAATAAAAGAACATGCATAATGCAAACATAGGTATCCGGCAAAACAAAACAAATAACCGCCCCCTCAAGAGCGACATGTGGAACATTACTCAAGCTGGGCGCCCTCCCGTGGGCCCCACCACCCCGTTAACACCCCTTTGTGCTGCCGAGAGCCCCTCTCCTAAAGTCAGAGCTGGCTCCGCGTTCATGATGATTTACTACGGGTGGAAGAATGCTCAGTGGTGTATTGTATGGGCTGTGGTGTGTTTTTGTTTGTATATGTTTTTATTCTTTTGCAGTGCTGAGGTTTGAACTCAGCACCATGCACTGAGCTACATCTCCAGCTCTTTTTATTTTTTTATTTTGAGACAGGTTCTTGCCAAGTCTCTAAGTTGCCCGTGCTGGGCTCAAACTTGAAATCCTCTTGCTTCCGCCCGCACCCAGCCACCTCATTCTGTTTCTTGAGGCTCCTTCCTGTTGTCACATGTGCTGTGCTGTAATCAATTGATTGCTTGGAGTTTTTCTTGAGAGTTTAAGGGTCTCAGGAAGTTGGAAAAAAACCCACAGACAGTTCCTGTGAATTATTCCCCTGCTTCCTTGGTGAGCTGTTCTTACCAGACCTCACTGAAGGTGATCAGAGCTAGCAATTGGATATTGGAACACTATGAGTTCAGGGACAGGCGTCTTTTAGGTGCGCCTTTTATTTTTTAACGTTCATTCTTTCATTTTTTTTCCCCTTTCTGCGGACTTGAATAATCGTAACAGCAGTGGGGACACAGGACGCTTCTGTCATCAGGAAGATACTCCCCAGTGTCACCCCTCAGGAATATGGCCAGTTCATTCTTTCTTTTTTTTTTTTAACTTTATTTTATTGGTACATTTTAGGTATACAATATAATGACATTCATCATTGAAAATTTGCACCTTTACATAATCTCTCTTCATTCTTATTTTTCGCCCTTCCCCTGCCCTCCCTTCAACCCCTCCATCCCTCCCTATTTACAAAGACTTTGTTTCAATTTTTTCATTTTCTCATATTAATTCCATTGCCTTCTTTCCTTTCCCCTACCCCTCCCACTTCCCCTTTGCCTCTTTTCTTCTCATTTCACACTATTCATTTAGTCCTTCTTTACACTTTAAGTTTCTCACATTAGAGAAACTATTCGCTATTTACACGTGTGCCCTATTTATTTCATGTAAGAGTATGGCCTCAATGTGCATCCATTTAGCTATATATATCTCAAATTTCTCATTCTTTACGGCTGAGTAATACTCCATCTTAACCACATTATCTTTATCCAGTCTCCAGTTGATGGGCATTCGGGCTGTTTCCAAGTTTTAGCTATTACAAATTGTGCTGCTATGAACATGGGTGCACATATATCACTGTGGTATGATTCTTTTAAT
>NW_004624747.1:3879561-3909811 GCF_000247695.1 Heterocephalus glaber | reverse complement strand
ATATTTATGATTGTCATCTCTTCCTCTTGGATTGTTCCCTTTCCAAGGATGTAGTGTCCTTCTTTGTCTCTCTCAATCAGTGTTGGTTTGAAATCTACTTGATCTGCAAAGGGGATAGCTTCTCCTGCTTTTTTTCAGGCTCCCATTACATGGAGTATTGTTTTCACCCCATCCACATGATGTATAAAAGAAAAAAATTGACAAATGAGATTCCATCAAAATTTACAACTTTAAATGACATCGTTAAGAAAATGAAGAGTAGTCCTTAACAAACCATATTTATAATGCATATAACCTATGACCAAAATACATAAAGAACTCTTACAGCTCATTAATACATAACCCAATTCAAAGGTAGACACAAGAAGTTGATAAATAGCCAGTTCAGCACGAGGAAAGGTGTGCAACACTAGAATCAGAAAAATACTAATCTGCACAATAACAAGATTGAATTACACACTCATTAGGGAGATGAAGTTAAATGTTTTAAAAGAACAAATGTCAGCTTAGGTGTGAACCAGTTAGAACTTTCTAATACTGCTAATGTGAATGTAAAATGACAAAACCATTTTGGAAAACAATGTAGAAATTTCTTGTATTACTGTTAAGGACCAACAGTCCTGTTCTTAAGTTTTTACTTGAGAGGAATGAAAACACATGTTCACAACAGATTTGTACATACAAGTTGAGTATCCCTTATCTGAAATTCTTGGGACCAGAGTGTTTCAAATTTTTGTTTGAAATCCACTTGATCTGCAAAGAGGACAGCTACTCCTGCTTTTTTTCTGGTTCCTGTCACATGGAGTATTGTTTTCCATCCTTTAATTTTCAGTCTATGAGTTTCTTTTTGAATTAAGTGTGTTTCTTGTATGCAGCATGTTGTTTGATCTTGCTTCTTGACCCATTCTGCCAGTCTATTTCTTTTGATTGGTGAATTGTGACCATCAACATTGATGGTTATAACTCATACATATTGACTTATCATTGTCATGACTTTTTCTTTTTGTTGGATTCTCCCCCTTTGTGTTTAATTTCTTGTCATGCCCGGTGGATTCATTCTGCTGGGCTTCCTGGGGTTGTGATCCTTGTTGTCTTTTCCTAGGGTATTGACTAAAATGTTTTGGAGTGCTGGTTTGGTATTCATGAAGTTCCTAAGGTTCTCTTTGTCATGAAAGTATCATATTTCTCCGTCAATTTTGAAAGATAGTTTTGCAGGGTACATCAGTCTGGGTTGGAGGCTGTTTTCCTTTAGGGCTTGGAATACATTTCTCCAAGCTCTTCTTGCCTTGAGTGTTTGCGTTGAGAAGTCTGCTGTGATTCTGATGGGCTTTCCTTTGCACGTGATTTGTTTCTTTTCTCTAACTGCTTGTAGAACTTTGTTCTTTTGTTGGATTTCTGGAATCTTAACAATTATATGACTATGTGTAGATGTTTTTTGATCAAGGCTATATGGAGTCCTATATGTCTCACGTATATGTATGTCAAGTTCTTTTCCCCTGCCATCACTTCTGTGAACAGTTTTTTATGTCATCTCCACTGTCTCCTGTTTCTTCATCAGTTTCTTCCAATCAGTATTATGTTATTCTTCTTTGCATCATTTAGCAGCTGCTGGATTGATTTCTCGTGGTCCCTTATAATTTTGAAGTAATTTTTCTTTTCCTGGTCACTAATTGCAATCTTATCTTCTATATCTGAAATTCTGTCCTCACATTGGCTCATTCTGCTGTGTAGACTTTCAATGGCGTTTCTAATCTCCTGGAAATCTGTTTGCATCTGTTTTATGGATTCCATTTGTTTCCTATGTTGGGATTCCATCATGTTCCTCAGCTCCTCTCTAGATTTATTAATCATATCTTGCACTATGCACACAATCTCTACTGTTATCTGAGAAATTATTTCTGATTTCATTTTTTCCAGATCCTCTTTTGTTGCCAGTTTAGGGAGTCCAAGTGGTTGAATATCAGAGTGTTCCATCTCATTTCCCTTTGGGGTTGCTGTAGGTGATCTGGAAGTCTGGTGTTGAGACTTGTTTATGTGACTTCTCATTTTGACGGAGTGGGGGGCAGGGTGTGTGCGTGCTGTTGGTGCCCACTCAGTTCACTTCTTCTGCGCTGGGAGCGGTGGTACAGTGGTCTGGCAGCCCCTTCCTCTACACTGGGAGTGGTGGGAGTGGTGGTATGGCAGCCCAGAGGCCCCTTCCTCTGTGGTGGGAGTGGTGGTCTAGCCAGTTCATTCTTAGTGCTGCATGGTATCGCATCCTTTGTGACCCCCACAGTTGATTACCCATCTCTTGCCTGTGGACACCAGAGAGGTTTCTGGCCTACAGGTCTTGGGAATGAGCTGCCATGAGCATTTGTGTGCATATCTCTCTGTGATCTGGTTGGAATCCTCCTGGGGTACATTTGCAGAGGTGAAATGGCTGGGTCCAAGGATCTGTGCATCTTCCCCTTGATGTCGTGTTGCCAAATTGTTTTCCAGGTGTCCCTGATAATTCAGGCTCCCGCCGCCTGCATGCTGCACTGTTTCCCTAGAGGCCCAACTCAGTCTCCAACCACCCATCTGCAAAGGGCTGCCCAGCAAACCTGTTAGCGCTCTTTACCCAGTTAACACTGGAGGCCCCTATGATGCAGGCACGAGGTATCGTCCAGCTCTGTTCAGATAAAGAAGTGACCCACTCAGGGGCACACAGTGTGCAGAATCCAGGCTGGCACTGCTGTCTGTCCTGGTGATCTTTGCAATAGCAATAAGTCTAGCTTGTGTCTAGTTCTTACTGCAGTCTAGTACTGGCCTGGGGACTGACTCAGTTTAATTTGCAATGAAATCTTATGAGTAGGCAATCATTATACCAGCTGTAATTTGGATCCTCTGTGGGGCTCTAAGGCCCATGTGTTAAAAGTGTGGTCCCAGAATGACACTACTGGGAGGTGTGGAACCTTTAAAAGGCAGGGCCTGGGGGGAGGCTTTTAGGCTATTGGGGACTTGGTCTTGGAAGGGGATCAGGGCCCTGGCTCCCTCCTCACTCTCTTTTGCTTCCTGGGCCTGAGGTAAGTGGTTTTGTTCTGCCGGACATTCCTGCCTTGATGTGCTGCCTCGTCAGTCACAGGCACAAAACAATAAGACCAGCAGACTGTGGCCAGAAACTGCCAAAACTGTAAGCCCAAATAAACCTCTTCTCTTTAGAAGTTGACCATCTCAGACGATTTGTTATACTGACAGAAAGCTGACTAATGCAATACCCATCTTACATGTTTAGAAACAGAGGTGTGGCTGGAGAGGTAAAGTAACTTTCCTGTGGTCACCCTGACAGAACTGCCAGGTCTGGGACTTGAACTCAGGTGACCCCTTTGAGGTCACATCTGTCCAGCTCTCTGCCCAGGGAGACACTCACCTTCCAGTTATATAACCTAGGCCTCCCACTTGGGCACCTGGGAGTGCTGCACAGGACTGGCAGCACTGCGTGGCTGGGCGGGAGGAGGGACAGCCCTGTCTGGGCCTGGAGCAGTGCCCAGTGCATGCCTGGGACTTGGAGCCAGCCTCCTGCCCAGTGAGGAGCCCATGGGGACTTGAAGAGCACGAGGAAGTCTCTATCCAGTGATGCTATTAGCTTGGTGTTCTCTGTTGCTCTCTGCCCCTAATTGACAAAAGGCAGCCCCAAACAGAGCCCTGATCGCTTTAACCAGGTGGAATTGAACTTGCACTTGAAGAGGCTTCTCTGTCATTACTGGCTTAGTGCTGCTGAGGAACCAACAGCAATAAATAGGCCACCAATTTGCTCTCTGAATGTTCTTATTTGCAGCATGCCATGCAGAAAAAATATTAACAAAAAACAAACTCCCTGCTCATAACAGACTGACGAGGGCCTCTTTAGAGTGGTGATGTTTGCCTTGATCTCTTATCCTCTTTGCTTTCTTTCTAAAGATGCCATAATTCCAGTGAAGCAGCTGCTGGCAGTGCTCCTCTGGGGCAGCTAGCTGAGAGAGGCGGATGGCTGGGGAGAAAGTGGCTCCCCAGGAGGATGATGGATGGAGAATCCCACTCGGGGGCTGGGGCAGCAGGGGAAGGGGAAGTCAGTTGAATGGGAGGAACTGGAGAACTGTCCTCAGGGGTGATGGGGGATCCTGGGGTCTTGGATACCACAAGAGCTGCTACCAGTCTCTGGGCTCAATTTCCACACCTGTGAAATGGGTTCACTCACTGCCCCTTTCCAGTGCCCACACTCAGTGTTTGCCAACTTACTTTTTATGATCTGAACTGATCTAGCAAATATTTGAGGGAGTGGTGTTATGGTTTAAATTTAAAGCATCCCCCCAAAGACTTACAGATTGAGGGCTTGGCCCCCAAGGCAGCTGTGCTCACAGGTGAGGGCCAGAGAGGTGATCAGGTTGTGAAGGCACTGCTTTTATCCTATCACTGAGTCACAGATCACACCTTAAAACATTTAAAGAAAGTCCATTTGTCCTTAATTGTTCAACCATGATGGGATCACTATAGAAAATTTAGAAAAATTATGAAAGCTAGATCTAACAAATACCTCAGCCTACATAGTCCCTCCACCTGAAACTTAAATCTACCAGCCTAGATATCCGAATGCCTGATATAGGGCCCTGGGCCTTTTCCTTTTCCTCCAAGAGGATCTCTCCCAACTCCACCGGCCTCCAGTCTTTTGCTGTAGTTCTAACCTTTTCATGGATAAGCCTGTTTTACGCTGTCATTCCCTCCTGTGGCCCCAGGGCTCCCTGGAGTGTGGACCCCAAGTTCCTGACTCTCCCGGGGCCCAAACACTGAGGAGTTCTCTGCAGCGTGGAAGGGTAACAAGGCAAGGACCTCCGATCGCAGGAGACTGGGAAGAAGCAGCCTGTGACCTGAGCCTTGGGGGAGCCTCCCTATGGTGGGGGAGGGGGTACCTTCTGGAACCTTCCAGGCAATGGTTTCAGTTGCACCAGTCCCCAGGCATTCCTTGGCTGTGCACACCTGTCTTTAAGGTAGAAGAAGATGCACTGTTGTTGACAATGACAGTTGGTGCCAAGTTCTAGGCCTTGGTGGCATTTAGAAAGAGACTGAGCACTGGCTTTGGAGTCAAGGAGACCTGGAAATGAATTCTTGCCTGGTTGGCTGTAACCACACAGGGCTGTCTTCAGGGGTACATGCCTGTGTGTTCCCTGCACTCAGGAGGAGAGACCACGCATGGCTTACTGATCACTTACTGTTGTCACATTGACAGCCTGGGTAATTTTGGAACCAGAGACCCTCATTTGGTCTTTTCTTCTCTTTTCTTCTTTCTCTCTCTTTTCTTTTATTTTTCTTTCCTTCTCTCCTGTCCTTTGTGTGTGTGTATGCGTGTGCAACTGTAGACTGAACCCAGGAGTGCTCTACCACTGAGCTGCATTCACAGTCATTTTTTTTAATCTTATTTATTTTTTTGGTACCCGGGATCGAACTCAGGACCTTGCACTTGCGGGGCAGGTGGTAGAACCCAGGCTTTATTTTTTATTTTAAGACAGGGTCCTGCTAAATCTCCCAGGCTGGCATTGCGCTTGTGATCCTCCTGCCTCAGTCTTCCAAAGGTCAGAGGTTATAGATGTGCACTACTGTCCCTGGCTAGGACCCCGTGTTTTCATTTTGTGCCAGGCCCCCCAAATCATATAGCTCCTTCTGTGGCCCTGAGACATTGGACAAGTCACTTACCCTGCCTGGGACCTGAACTCTGTACTTCAAAAGGGAGTCCTGTCTGTGACTGCAGCAATTACAATAATTATAATCTCCTGCCCATCAGTGCTGACTGAGCACGTGCTGAGTGCTTGATGTCTCTTACCTCGCTAATTCTCCTGATCACCTTTCCCAGAAGGAACTGTTGTCACGACCATTTTATAGATGAGAAAAGGAGGTTCAGACTGGCAAAGTCCCTTGCAGGAAGTTGTGGTAGCCATGAGCACACGGCCCTCGGGGCCCCTTGGACGCTCAGCCCAGCCCACTGCCGGCCTCGGGGCCAGGGGAAGAAGTTAAGAGCAGGCTGGCGGCAGGTGCACTTTAGATGCTCACCCACCCTCCCTCCCCGGCCAGACGCCGACCTTTCCTGGAATGTGCCTGCCAAGCTGTGTCACCCTTTCCTTTCTAAGTGGGAGCGTGTTGACCTCCAATTTTCAGCAGCCATTGTGAGAACAAAATGTCTCCAAGGAGGAAGGCTTGGTTTTCCCCATCCCCTTCCCCTGCATCCTCCCACCCCTGCCTCATCCACAGGCAGTCGCTGGCCAAGACCTGAACGATTTCAGCTGCTTTGGCAAGAGCCACCATGAGATCATGGGCCGATCGGATCCTGTGTATGCGGCCAGGGCTGTGGAGCAAGTGGGGGGCACGTTCCCCGGATTCTCCTGGGGCTGTGCCCGAGGCAGGTGCTGTGGTGGTGGGGAGAAGGGGGAGCCACTGTCCTCCCACTGCACCCTGAGATTCAGGGGATGCTGCACCGGCTGGAATGGGGGGCACACCTTGTCCCACCTCTGCTGAGCAGTTCCCGTGTGCTGCTCCACAGGCTCCCCCTCCGGGCCTCAGTGCCCTCCTTTTAGAAAAGAGGGGACATTGCTGCCTGCTCCTTCACGCCGTTGGTGCACAGAGAACAGAGGAAGCCCCCGACCACCATGATGGATGGAGAGCAACAGTTTCCTTTAGCTGCTGCTGCCTGCGGGCTCCTACTCTTCCGTTAACCAAGAGGCTGTTTTCCCACCTGCTTCATGTCTCTGTCCTATGTCACCTTCCCAAGAGACTCACCTTGGCCTCCCTGCTGAAACTAAAATCTGCTCTGCCTACTCTGGTACTCGCTGCCCCCTTTGCTTTGGCCTGTCTGTTTTGGGTTCTTTTCATAGCTCCTGCCACTTCCTAGTTTCTATACTTAAAAACCAAGCAAGCAAACAAACATCCCAAGCATTTATTGGAGTGCAGTGTGCATGTTGGAAAGTGCTGGCATCTTCTTGTCACTTGGCAAGCGTTGGCAGACTGAACACACCCCCATCACACCTGGGACAGGAGACAGCCCTGCCCCTCCTGCTCCCTCCCCAGAAACTGCAGGGCACACTCATTCCTGGGGCTTGCTGTTTGCATCAGCTCCAGGAAGGCAGCAGCCAACCTGTCCCTGCCATTTCTCTGTGTGTCCTCAGCGCCTTGGACAGTGTCTGGTGCTCAGGAAGTGTTTTCTAAACATTTGTTCAGAGAACATGTGCTCTGTTTGGGCCCAGCAAGAGCCCGTGTGGTAGGTCCTATTATTATTCCCAATTTTATAGGTGAGAAAACTGAGGCTCAGAGAGGTAAAGCAATGTCTGAGCCAACCCTAGCCTTGAAGAGGTGGAAATGGCCTCTATTTCATCTGCTCTCATATTCCCATTCTACAGATTAGGAAACTGAGTCCCCAGAGGGACAATGGACTTGGCCAAAAACAAAGGGTGAGAGTTGGAAGCTGAATAAAGATTTAAACTTTACTTTCTTTTCTTTTCTGTCCTGTCCCTTCCTTTTCCTTCCCTTCTCTTCCTTTTCTTTCCCTCTCTTCATTTTTTTTTTTTTTTCCATACTGGGGATTGACTACAGGGCCTTTGCCCTGAGCTACATCCTCAGACCTTTTTTATTTTGAGACAGGTTCTCACTAAGTCACTAAGTTGCCCAGGCTGAGCTCAAACTTGCCATCCTGCTACCTCAGCCTCCCAGAGTGCTGGGATTACAGGTGTGTGCCTCCATGCCTGGCGCAAAACCAGTTTTCTTGACTTCCAGGCCAGGTTCTTGCATGATGTCCTCTCTCTTGGCTAACCTACTCATTGTCTAATCTGGAGGGTTTTCGATTTACTCATCTGTGCCATAAACATTTATTGAGCACCTACTACACACCAGGCTCCATGCCGGGATGGAGGAAGCGAGCAGTCCTGGCACCATCACTCATTTTCTTCACTTTGACAGAGGTCTGCAGAGTACAAGGTCCTATGCCTGGGGAAGGGTGCAGTCAGAAGTGGAAATCTATTGGAGGTTGCTGAGAGCAGAACATATTCCCTCCCCTCCCTTAGAGGCTGGGGCGAAACCCCCCCGGGGCATGGTTTCACCCTGGCCCAGGACCAACCCCGTTTGCAGACTGTCCCCAGTCTCTAAGGCCCCAGTCAGGCGCTTAAGGACATGGGGGCCCTGGAGCCCAGTAGAACTGCTTTCTACCCACCACCTGGCAGGTAGCTCGGCACTTGCCGGGAGCAAAGGCCATCAGCCCTCAGGGCCCTGAGTCTTCATTTGTGAAGCAAAGCTTCCAAGGGTTCAGTGCAGATCCATCCAGACCTGCTGCCTGGCTCACAGGGTACTGTGGGGCTGGGTGTAACCTCTGTCCTGACTTCCAGTGTTTCCAGCTTTTAAATCTCACTGGAAGGAGCTGAGGACCACGTGTCCTCAGTGGCTGCTTTTGCTCAGGCTGCATCTGTGGATGTCCACAGTCCATCCTGTGTTGTGGGGAGTTTCCATCCTGTTATTCTTCCATAGCTATGAGGCTTCTGCCTACGATGGCACCTGGGTGTTTCCAGTGGGGACACCAAGAGGATGGGCCCTGCCGGCCTCTCCTGGGGTCGCTGATGCCCCCCTGCACCCTTTCCATCTGGTGTCCACCTAGGAGACTCACAGGACAGGGGGAGTTACTGTCCAGCAGGCTTCCCAAGGGATGTGCCTAGCATCTACTGTCAGTTGAAATTCCTTTATAAATGGAGGTGAAATTCACCTAGCACGACATTGAGAAAGTAATACCTTTTTGTAAGCACCATTTCTATCTCCTTCCAAAACATTTTTACCATTCTCAAAAACCCTCTAAAGTGGTTGCTCCCCATTCCTCCGTCCCCCAGCCCCTGGCCACCACCCATCTGCTTTCTGTCTCTATAGATTTATCTATTTTGGACGTTTCCTATGAATGGATTCACACAATACTTGGCCTATTGATTCTGGCTTACTTCACCCAGCATCTTTTCAAGGCCCATCCATGTTGCAGCATGGGTCAGAGCTTCCTGCTTTTCACGGCTGGATACTGTTCCATTGCATGGACATGCCACATTCTCAATCACTGGGTGGACATTATTTTGAAAACTTAGCATAAATATCCAAAGGTGGGTATTGCTAGCAGAGATAGTGAGGATTTAGTGTCAAAAATCAAATGTCACCTTCTCTCTCACCTCCCTCTCCAGATAATTTCATCTATGGACTGTTGCCATAAACACACGTCCATCAGATACACAGCTCATGGTGACATAAAGGAGGTCCTCCTTGGTATCTTGTCCTGAAGCTGGCTTTTCCCCCGTTTTGGCAGTGGTTGGAAGACAGCAAGTACTCTCCCCTTCCTTCCCTGGAATCTTTCATGATGTGGTGGTTTTTCTCAGAGCTCCCATACGACAGCCTGGAACATTCTAGCCATTGCCTGGGTCTGGCCACAAAGGTGTCCCCTTTGTGACTGTGACTCCTCAGGGCCAGGTCTCCCTGTGCTCAACTCTTAAAATTACCTTCCGCCCTTTGTGTGCAGCTGGTTCTTTCTCCTAATTCTCAAAACTCTTTAACATGCTGAAGACCAGGACGCGGTGTGGGGCCACGGGAGCCAGGCAGGGCCAGGCCGGGCCAGGCCACATTCTTCAGGGCTTGGATTTCCGAGCAGATCGGCTTGCTTCGATATTGCTCCGCCTAAAGAAAACAAGGCAAAATCTAGTGCAGGTGTCCTCATGGTCTTTTCACCTGGAGGACGCAGGGCAGGCTGCTCCTTGGAAGGCTGAGGAGCTGGGGGTCATCATGTGACCCCCATCATGGCTCCACACCATCCCCTGGGGTAGGTACACAGGGGACCTGGGGCCAGACCGGTGTCGGGGGCATATAGCATCTGCAGGCACACATGGACGGCCTGTGCTCAGAAGGACCAGCATTGGCTGAAGGCTCTGGTGTCATTGTCTTGGCATTCTTGATATGAAGAGCTCCTGCCTCTCCTCTGGGAGATGATGCTGCCTGCAGTCCTGGGGGCTCTGGTCACATCCACGGCACGGGCTCTTTGGGTCTGACACTCTCTCTCCTTCTCCCTCTCCCTCTCTCTCGACTTCAGTTTTCCCAGCTGCAGGATGAGAGGACCTTATTTCCTACATGGAATGAATTTTGGGTCATTCAACTAGCTCCTGAGCTAGTTGAGAAGCTCAACTAGTACTCAACTAGTACCCCAGCTAGCTCCTCTGGAACGATCCTTGACAGGCCCCCACTAGAGTCACTCACTGTCACAGTGGGGGCCCTGGGCCACAGCAGCCGCAATATCTCCTAAGAACTATGTGGCGGGAATGCAAACTCTTGGATCCACTCTGACATCCAGAATCAGGAAGTCTACAGTGGGGCCAGAAGCCTGTGTCTTTTCAGAAGTTCTGGGTCTTGTGGGGTATGAGGAAGCCAGGCGGCAGCAACTCCATGTTCCAGGAGAGCTATGGCCCCAGAAAGTTGAGTGTCACTCCCGCCAAGGCTGCAGGTCCAGGCCTGGTGCCCTCATCCCTGAGTGGATCCCCGGGGGCAGTTCCTGGGTCCCTCTTGGCCTGGCGGGTGAGTGGGCTGTTGGACATGTGCATTCAAGCCATGGCCATGTCCAGATGTCTGTCAGTAAGGCTCAAGGCCTACCCCTAGCAGAGATGGAGCCAGGTTCCTGGCAGGGCGCCCTCTGCAGGCAGGACCCACAGTGGTCCAGTTCTGGCGCTGCAGCCCTGGGCCCTCTGCCATCTGCTGGAGCACAGTGGGGACAGAGATGGGGATGGAGGAGCAGAATGGCCAGGAGTGACAGCCAGGGACAGGGGCAGGGCGGGGGAGCTGCACAAAGGCAGCTGCGGGTGGGGGAGGGGGAGAGGGAGGGGCTTCCCTCTTCCCATGTGTTTCCTGTTCAGGGCTGTTTGCTTTGGAAGGGCCTCCTGTTAACTCCCTCCTGCCCAGGAGTGTGGAGGAGGGGCTCAGGAGTTGGGAGGTGGGGCCTGGGCCGGGTGGGCGCCTCCAGCTCATCTCTGCCACCTGGCATGGGAGTTTTACAGTGAGGGGAGCAAGGACCCCTGGCAGGGCTGGGATGGGGCCTCCTGACAGTGCATACTGGGCACTTCGCTGGCCCTGCCTGGTCCCATCCGGCCTCCCACCTGCTGCGTGTTCATACCTTCCCACACCTGGCACACGGTGTGCTGCTCACACACTCACACACACCACTCACAAATCACACGTGTTTTCCCTTATCCCTCACCAGGACCCCGCTGCCCCACTCCCCACAGGATGGGGAAGCTGAGGCTCAGATAGGGCACATGGCCTAACCGGAATTCAAACTGGATCCCCGTGTGTGGTTGGGGACTGGCTTCACATGAACCCCTTCCCCACCCTGGGTACAGCCTGACCCTGGGCTGGAGCCCTGGAGGAGAGTCCTTGACCCTTTCTTCCTTCTGCTGGGGTCAAACCACTGCTGCCAACTCTCTCAGCCACCTCTGGCCAGAGCTCACCCGGTGCAGCGAATGTCTGAGCTAAGAATCATTGTGCAGTGACCATTAGGTTTGGTAGAATGGAGAAACAGGTCTCCCCCCGTCAGGGGACGAGGACCTAGAGAACCCCTCTCTGCTGCCTTTCTCGGGGGCCCCCTGTGAGACCATCTTTGATTTCAATCTTCAGATTAAAACTGTGATCACACTGAAAGGAGGCTGGGAGGTAATTTTGCCCGGCATCATCCCCATTTCACAGAGGAGTAAAGAGAGGCAGGGAAGGCTTTGAGGGGGATAGTCAGACTCTTGTTTATTCACTCAACAAATATGAGCTGATCTGCATGCTGGGTGTTGAGTGGCCCCAGTGCCGAGATCCATGAGGACCCTGCCTCAGGCGTCGACCTTCCAGGTTCCTGTTGCTGGACAGGCTGCTTTCCCTCTTTGCACTTCAGTTTCCCTTGCTGTCAAATGACAGGACAGGACTCCAATTCCAGAGTTCCTTCCAGCTCTAATATGATCGAGCTGTTTCCTGTTCCCAGTGGGCAGTGCCTGGCTCTTACCAAATCCTCACAGTGGCTGTGTTGGCACCATCAGGATTAGGCACTGCCATGCTCAACTGGCTTCTGCTTTCTAGGTGTCTGTTCAGCACTAGAGGTTTAGAGACGTGTAGAAGGTAGAATTTGCAGGATTGGGTGTATCAGTCACCTACTGATGTTGTAGTGCTGTGTAACAAGCCATCCTCAAATGTCATGGTGTAAATTAATGAGGCCTTATTGAGTTCAGGAGTTTGCAGGCTGGTGATTTAGACTGAGTTTTCTTGGATGGCTGTTCTGATCTTGGCTGGGCTGGTGTATACATCCAGGGGTGGCCCAGGGTGTGTTGATTGATCTGGGATGGCCTCAGCTGGAGACAACTCAGCTCTGTCCCCTTGCCAAACATCCTCCAGCAGGTATCCTGGGCTGTTCTCATGGCAATCACAGGGGAGCAGAGGACCCAAATGAAACACAAACCATCATGGTAACTCACATCTCATTGGCCACAGCAAGTCATGTAGTCATGAGCCCAAGTATGAGGGCACTGTAAGGTCACATGGCCAAGGGGGTTGGCGCCGAGGCAGCTGCTAGAGAATTGAGGTCGCTACTGCTGTCTGCTATAAGAGAGGAAGACAAGGGAGAGCCAGTGCATCCACAAACACAACCACATCACCATCTTCTGCAGTATTGCTTCCCACTTAACTCAGTGTGGACTTCATTCCCTACGGGTTCAGGCAGACCAAGCTCATCGTTTTCTACAGCTGCCTGGTAGTTCAGTCTTCACACTGGCTGTTATCCACAGTACACACCTGAGGCTCAGAGAGGTAAAGTCATTGCCTGAGGCCACACTGCTGTAATGGGAGGCTGGAACTGGATCTGTGCTTGGCCCCCAGGCTCAAATTTCATTTCTTCTCTAAGAACCATCCCGGGCTAGTTTGGGCAATTCCAAAGGTCAGCAGTGATAGTTACCTAAGCTTAAGAAAGATTCTTTCCACCTTCTGGTCTCCAATATCATGGAGCAAGGAAACAAAATCGTCTCCTTGTCCCTGAAAGCAACTCCATGTCTTGGCTATTTGTGGAGAGCTTGGAAGGGCTTTTCTCTATCCAAAACAAATGTGGCCTGGTAGAAGGCTCCTTTCCTGGGAGTTGGTGCCCTGGGCTCCGACTCCGCACCCCTCTCTTGAGGCTGAGTGGCTTTGGGAAAATCCATCAAGCTCTCTGGAGTTGGGAGTTTCCACACCAGTAAGCTGGGGACCCTTACTGGACGAAAACCTAGAAAATCCACGGGAGGCTCTGGAAATGTGGAATCAAGGACACCTTGCTTGCTCAGGAGCATGTCTGGGCTCGCTCGGCTGGCTGGTGTTTTCCCAGACCCCTCTTGTGTCACTGTCTCCCTCTGTAAACTAGGGGACAAGTTCTCACCCCAGTACAGCTGTGCCCAATGGGCAGAGAGCCCCAGGCATAGACCTGGATCCTGCAGGTGTCCACAGAATTGTAGCCATCGGCTGAATGCCTGCCCTCCGGCTGGATGCCCACTTGGGGAAACTGAGGCTCAGAATGGGCAGAATTGGTTACAGCCCCGAGAATCAGGGACACTGTGAGGGCTCACCCACGAGTCTACTAGATCTTAGCCCCCAACTTATGACCCCACCAGGCTGGGCCTCATGGGGACGAGGTGGAGGATGCTCATGGGTGTTTATGCAGTGTTTGCACTGCATGCCATGCCTGGCTCTGTCCCACCAGCAGATTTTGTTTAATTCCAACAGTGCCCCCTTCGATGGGTGCTGTTGTTATTCCCATTTCGTAAGGAGGGACACTGAGGCTTGGGGACCCCATGAAGTGGGCCACGCCATCCCTGTGGCAGCTCTCCTGCAGGTCTCTGGCCTCCTCTCCCCAGGACAGAGCGGGGGTGGATGATAGCCACAACCAATGATATCCGTGCCACATGAAATGAAAAGGATCGAAGTCACTGCCAAGGGTCAGCACTTGGCCAAGCGTGCCAGGGTGGACCTTAGTCGTTTTCTTCCAAAATCAGAAATGACATTGATGTCCCCAGTGCCTTGGAGTCATGCCAGGAGCCAAGGTCTGATAAATGGGAGTGGGGGCTTTGTGGAAATGTCGGAGGATATAAGCAGCAATGCAGGCTCCAAGACGGGCTTACTGTAGCCTCATGGGAGTCACTTGACTTCCCTGGGTCTCAGTTTCCTCATTTGTGAAGTAAAAGGATTCGGACTAGAAAAATAAAGTCTCTTCTTTATCCTGAGGTCCATCAGCTCAGGATGGGGCACTTTGTGTGCTGGTTGAATGGGCAGTCAGATCTGGAAGATCTTGGTTTAAGTCCTGAAAATAAACCCCAGCATCTAAGAGGTTCAAGCAGAAATATGTATATTGACTGATGAATCTAGCATGGCTTCAGGGATGGATTGATCCAGGTGCTCAAGTGAGATCACCAGACCCCCACTTCTCTGCCTCTCTGGTCTCTTCCTTCTGCAAGTCAGCGACATCCACTCTGCCTGATCTGGGCCTGCAGTAATTCGGCAGTGACAAGATGACTGCATCTTCAACAAGATGTAACTTCCTTGCTTTTTTCAACTTTAGAGAACACAAAGAGCTCCCATGGATTTGTTTCAGCGGCTCTGACTGGATTCCCTGAATCTCCTAGAACTGACCATTACAGCTCAGTGGATGGAGAAGCAACTCATTAAGCCAGTCAGCATCCCCTGCTGCGTGTGGGTGGGACTAGATTGGGCCTTTCTAGAGGGAGGGAACAGTGATGTTGCCTGGAGAAGCCATGAGTGGATGTGGGGGGTAAGAACATTCACCATACAGATGATACCCCTGAGACTTCATTTTTCCAAACAAAAGATGGGGATAATCCTCTGTCTGCCTGTGAGAGTAAGGGGAGCTGATGCTGGGAGGATTTAGCCAAGTTTAGGACAGGGATAAAACCCTCCCTAAAAGGAGATGCTGCAGCTGTCTACAGAGGCTGCCATCTTCTGTGGGTGCTGTGCATCAAAGACAGGGTCCTCACAATGTGTGCCATGAGATAGAGAACAAAGGTGCCAAGGTCAAACTGTTTGAGAAACAGTGGATTTTGTAATATCTAGTGAATTTCTTTCCTAGGAGACTTATCAGTGCTTTAGAATAATAGCTCCTAGACTTTTGTTGTTATTGTTATTGAAGAGTGTCTCAGAGGACAGTGTTCTGGGACTGAGAGGTTGGCACATATTGAGATCATGGAATGGATGTGGCCTTTATCATCCCTCTTTGAGCCCCACCCCTGTCCAGCTCTAATGGACACTTCAGATAGGTCTCAAGTCCTTACACAGTGCTCCTTTCTTGGGTCATTGGGCAAAGAAACAAAAAATAATGAATCACGTGGGTGATCAACCCTAAGGTAGCTGGTCTACTGAAAGTAGTTTTTTCTTCCCATTTTTACTTTATTTTGTTTTGTTTCACAAACTTATCTGCTTGTAAAACTTCAGTCAACATGAGTGGCTATGGAGTTGTTATACCTTAGGTTTAAAATATCCCCCAGCATCTCCTGTGTTCAGAGGCAAAGCCCAGAGAGGTAACTGGGTTGGGAGGACACTGACTTCCTCAGTGGATTAACCCATGGACAAGATCATATCTGAATGTGCTGTCAGCACTGGGGGTCTCTTGAAGGAAGTGGGTCGTGGGTGTGTGACCTTGAGGACTATATGGAGTCCCCAGCTCCTTCCTCTCTAGCTCTTCACTTCTCTCTGTCTTTCTCTCTCTGCTTCCTGGAGGGCATGGGTTGAGCAGCTGGCCTCATGGCCAAGCCTGTCCACCATGATGCCTGTGCAGTGGACCCTGTTGACATTGGACTGAACCCTCAGAAACCACAAGGCAAAGAAATCTCTCCTCCTTTAAGTTGTGTCTGTCATGTGTTCTGTCCCAGCAATGGAAAGGTGACTGATACAGGAGTCAAATTGGGATAACTACACCCCAACCCATCAATTCCAAAGCCATTTGTTCCTTTCCTAAAAGAAAAATTTCTTCAGTAGCTTGATAGATTCTTGTAGACCTTTTCTAAGCTCTTGCTTATAAAATGCACACATAGTTATAAAACACCCAACATAGTTGAACTCTTTCACATAAGTGAGATTATACTTCACAATGACAATTTTATTTGGCAGTCATCCTCCGATTACCTAAAATCAACATCCTGTCCCCAAGCCCAGTTCCCTTGCAATTGGACAGAGCGTGTGACTTCCCAGGCAGGACACTGAGTGCAAGAACAGGTGCGCGTCTTACACATGGCCTCCCCTCCTATAGCGATCATGGCTCTGAGACAGTGCTGAGGTTAGGGAGCCACAGTTCAGACTCAGGCTCGACCACCAAGTCACCAGCAGAGCACAGCTACCTTGGGGCCTGACCAGACTTACATTAGTCTTGGTGTAAGAAACAGTTTTTTGCCTTAATCCTCTGAGGTCTGGTGGCATATTTGTTATTGCAGCATAGCATCACCAGTGCTGACTAATGCATTATGGCACTTTATTCACAGGCATCTTTCCATGCCCTGACATATAGATCTAGCTCATTCTTTTTAGTATCCACAGACTATTCTATAGGGCAGCTACACCTTGACTTGTACAACAGTCCTCCTGTGAGAATTCTTGGATTGCTTCTAGCTTTTCACTGTTGGCAGAGTGGTGCGTAAACAGTGCTGCAGCGTCGCCACACCTGTGCCCGTCTCTGTGCCCACTGCTTCCTGCCTTGGGCATCCCTGGATCAGTGGGCTCCTGTGTTTCCCATTTCCCTAGGTTTTTTCACATGGGCTGCCCAAAAGGCCACACTAGTTCTTACTCCCTGCCCATTTTCCAGGGTGCCTGTTTTCTACACCCTTGTTAATGAAGACCAGTACCAACCTTGTGATTGTCATCAGTGTGATAGACAGAACATGGCACCTTATTTTAAATAATGTTTCACAGTAAGTTTTCTGCATGCTCGGAGCTTTCAAACGCCCTTCCAGCTTCATGGTACCTGTGTGAGGGCGAAAAGATTTGACCCAGAATCAGACACTGGAGAGAGAGACAGAGAGGGGTCAAGGGGCAGAACAGTGAGACAGACGGAGCCACTGACAGAGGCTGGGAAGGAGGCGCAGGGACACAAAGGAGATGCAGAGACCCTTGCAGGACGGAGCTGGAGAGACCTAAACGCCCGGGCGGGGGAGACAGAGAGAGCAGCGCAGCCTCCTGCACCGCCCTACTTTGCACCCGGCTCCCTGCCCACTTCCCTCGGTCAGCTGAGTCTAGGACCCTTCACCCTGTGGCCAATGGCCGGGCTCAGACCGGGTTGGGGAAGGCTGCTGGCACCTCTCCTGCTGGCCCGGAGCCTTGAGCCTGGCTTGTTCTTCATGCTTCGGCCCTGTATCTTGGTGTTTTTGGCTCTCCACTAGCCCTTTCCCAGCCAGGGAGGAGATAACTGCACTCAGCCCGGGCCTCGGGGGCACCGGGAAGGACGTCAGGAAATAGCCAGAGCATTACGCAGCTCCCCACCCTGTGCCGTCCAATCTCATTTTTGTAGTGTGTGGGTGTGGAAAAAGGACGGGGCCGCTGAGGGAGCCGGAGCATTCCGAGTCGTGTCCTGTTTTCTCTTGAATTAACCCTGCTCCTTAAGACACGTCTCTAGGTCTGTCGAACCCTGTATTCTGTTGGGTAATGTGTACTGCATGTCTGCACACACCTGTGAGGCTGTGTGTACACACTTGTCTTCCATGTGCTCAATAAGTCAGTCAACAAACAGACTGGAAAGAAGCCCAGGGAGGCTCCTTTTCTCCTGTCTCATGCTCCGTACTCTTGCACCCTCCCAAGACAGAAAGAAGGAAACCAACCTTGTTGCCTCTTCCTCCGGGAAGCCTTCCAGTGATAAGGCCAGTGTTGTTTCCCCAGCCCTGCATGTGTATCTGGCTGCACAATTCAAGCCAGGCCAGTTGCTTTCTGGACCTTGTAGATTCCCTGTGTCTCCTGAGCTCAGGTGTGGGGTTTGTACATCCTCCTGTCTACCCTTGACCAAAGGCAGCTGCCTGACACTGACAACAGTTGGAAACAGGGGGGCTGATCTAATTTAAGGCCTGTGGGCCCCTGGTTTATTTTCACTTATGAACTGTTGCTCAGCACCTGTTGGCATCTTTTGATGCAAGGTCCTTCTAATTTTAAGCTGCAGTGGGGCAGGTCTAATTTTAGGTGGCTCCTGGCAGGGGAGGTCCCCGAGGGAATCCAGGCTGAGTTGTTTATGTCTCACGTGGCGAGGCGGGTGCCTTCCAGAACAGATCGGGGTGCGAGTCCACCTGACAAATCTTCAGGTCTGTTCACAGCATCAGATGGCCTTTTACTTTGAAATGTCCATCAGCCCACACTTATCATGTGCTTGCTGGGTACCGAGGGTACTGCAGTGAATCCGACACAGCCCCAGCTGCAGAGGACTCGGCCCGGTGCTCACAGGTGAGTCCGTAACCATCGTGGTCCAGGCTGGTCAGAGCCACGCTCTGTGCCCGGCACTGTGTGGTGGCTCAGGGGACATCGGTCCTCTCAGTCTCAGCACTTTGGTTGGCTCCTCTGGAACTGACTCCCTCCCATCTACACGTGCACTGCTGAGTGCTGTGATTGGCCCCTAAGTACACAGCCCTTTACAGAGCGCTCTCAAGAGCCCGCTACCACAGCCCCCATCCCGAGGAGGTTAGATCAGGCTGAGGACGTTTCATCAGCAGAGGTCCAGTTGGGACGAGGAGCTGCCCAGCCTTCTCCCTCCACCTGCTGCACCTGCTCCGGGGTCTGATGCTGCCAGGATCCACCCCTCCCTGGAGGAGAGCTGAGCTCCAGCCTTCCTTTTTTCATGGTACTGTGCCTTATGCATGCTGGGCAAGAGCTCTTCCGCTGAGCTACACCACAGCTCTTGTATTTTATTTTCAAGCAAGGTCTCTACAAGTTGCCTGAGCTGGCCTCAAACTTGCTATTCTTCTGCCTCAGCCTCTGGAGGAGCTGGGATTATAAGCATGCATCACCATACCTAGCTAACAACTTCTTGACAAAGGTCTGGAGGTGGGGGAGCCAGACGGACCTGGGTGAGAATCCTGGCTCTGTTGCTGGTAGACTCTGGGATGCTGCCCTTCACCTTCAGAGCAAGGTGAGGAGCCAAAGAGAGGGCAGATGTGGAGACCAGCCTGCAACATCCCAGTGTCTGAAATGCCAGACGGCGAGAAGGCCAGGTGCCTAGAGGTGCTGGGGATGTGCCTGGCTGTCTTCTCATTTCTGGCGCTACTTCCGGGAGCGCTTTCTCTCATGTAAAGCTATGCCCCTACTTCACTTGTGCAGCTTGCAGCCCAGGAATGAGGCTAGGTTTGGGGTGGGGAGAAGAGATCCTTCTGGGAACCCTTCAGGTGTCACTTGGCACAGGCTTCTGCCCAGTTGGAGCATAACATCTTCGAGGCCTGATCGCCTACGTGTGCAGCAGCTGGGCAGGGGTGCTGAGGAGGTGCCCTCTGTGTGTGTGTATGGGGAGGATGTGGCCATGCCCCTGCACAGGGAGGCCCCGGCCAGGGCCCAACTCTGCCCAGCATCATTGGGTGCCAAGGGCTTTCTTACTGCCACCCTGGCCACCAGCCACAAGGTTGGCATTCCTAACCCCATTTTTACAGAATAGAAAGAAGAGGGTCCAAGATCAGCCTTCAGCCTGAGTTTCACACAGGCACCTGGGGAGCTTGGAAACCTATTGTCCTGCTTTCTGGCATCACCCAGGGGAAGACACATCCCTTGCTCTACAGCCTTGGTGTCCCAGAAGGGAAACTGGAGGCTGAGGGGGTTCTCGAATGTGGGTGTCTGGTGGAACCACCTGAAGGCTCATTGCAGCACAGACGGCTGGGTCCAGCCCAGCAATGAACCACTGATCCTTTAGGTCAGGGATGGGGCCCACGAGTGTGTGTCCCCAACAAGTGCAGCTCCGGGACCACACTGTGAGAACCTGTGGGCTAGCCCAATGCAGCAGCCACTGAATGGTTTCTTCCAAGTCCTGCTGATTCCTTGCACCACTCTTGTGACCCACAAGTCCCTTCCCTAGTGGCTCTGTCCGTGTGGCTCCACAGAGACAATGTGCCCAGAAGAGGAGCTGGAAGGCTGAGCAGAGAGGGCTTTCAGCAAATTCAGACACAGCATGGTGGGGCGGTGACTCAGAGCTTTGGGGTCCATCTTCCTGGGGAGAACTGAAGGGCCGGGCTGGGTGGGGCTGGAGATGGGTTGAGGTGACAGGTACCCAAGCCTCCATCCCATCTCAGCCCAAGGCTGCGGGGTCTGCACTGCCTCTGCCAGCCTGCTCTGATGTATGGGCTTTCCCTGGGGCCCCCAGCTTGCCCTTGGTAAACAAAGCCTTTATTTCCCAGGCCAGTGGGGAAAATTTCAGGCCTTTATAATTAAGTGTCTCGGTGAAGGGCAGCTGCCGAATCCTGGCGCTGGGTGCCCGTCAGGCTGGTGATGGATGGCAACAACACGTCAGCCCCGCGGGCCATAGATCACCAGGCAGGCCAGGTCCGAAGCAGGGAGGCTGGGCTTGGGCAGGGATGCGGGTACAGGGGCTCAGCCCCTGACCTCTCCTGGTGCCGATGAGGATGCCAGGGTCAGGGTAGGGGCTCCCTTCCTCCAGCCCTTCACCCAGATACCCACTGCTCAGGTGGAATTTGGAAGCTGAAGTCGATTCTACCCTTTCCCTCCCTCCTTCTATCCAACCATGAGCACCTTCTGGTGGATTCTGCCCCAGGTGGCAGCAATTCACCTACTTTCTTCTATCCCACAGTCCCTTCCTCATCCAAGCCTCTGCCTTTTAGTCTCTGCAGCTCTACTCTCCTGCTGTGAGTGGGATGACAGCCCCACCGCTGAAGGGGACCATGTAACTTTGTCATTAGAAAGAAATGTGACAATTCCTGTCTGGGCCTCAGAGGCCCTGCAGCTTCCTTTGCTGTCTTGTATTTCCAGCATCACTATGACAAGGACATGCCCAGGCTGGCTCTCTGATCCCAGGAAGAGGACAGAATTCTTCCAGCTAACATGCTCCAACCAAGCCAACATAGGTGGGAGCACCCAACCGCCCAGTGGATCCCCAGAAACAGCATGAGAGCTCTCATACACCCCCAGGAATGGGACTCTTTGTTAGGCAGCAGTACCTAACCCACACATGCTGTCTACAAGCCCTTGCATGATCTGAACACTTCCAACCTCTCCAATCCCACCTCATATCTTTCTCCACAATTAACTGCTCTTCCTTGCCTCAGGGGCTTTGCCTGTGCACTGCCAGTCACCTGGACCTCTTCTTCACGGTGGCCATTTTCCCACTCTCTGGGTCTCAGTACAAAGTCACCTCCTTAGAGAGATCTTTCTTGACCATGCCTTCAAAAGCAGGTTTCTCAGTCTATTGCATTCTCTGTTTCAGTCTTTTTTATGTCTTGCATGAAATTTTTAAAAATACAACAATTTCAATGATTTTACTTTCCTGTTCTCACTATTCCCCTCCACTTGTTTTCCTGTCTTCTTTTTCTTGCATGCCCTATGATGGCAGGGCTAGGTCTTGGGGTGTCTCTTACTCACACCCTGTCCCTGGCACGGGGTTCAGTGCCCGGATGCATAGGTGTCCAGCGAGTCAATGCTGGCTAAATGATGACCGGTGCGCTCCTGAGAGCTAGAGCTGGGATGGCCCAGGTCCCTGCACTCCCGCAGCCTGGATTGGGCTCTGTGTGTGCCTCAGGCCTGAGTGACAGGAAGCTGAAGTCGCCTGTGGAGCAGCAGGTGTGGTCTCTGCAGAGCAGGGCAGGGACACACCTGTCAGGGCCCTCTGAGGCCCGGCTGCTCCCACTGCAGGCCCAGGACAATCTCCCCAGATGAAAGAGGAAAGCTCCTAACTCAGGGCCTGGAGGCCTGAGGGTCTTTGAAATGCCGAGCACAGCTACAGGTCCTCTGGGCCACTGATACCCTCCTGGGCTTCACAGAGTCAATCCAGGTCTCTTTTCTGCAGACCTTTTCAGACCCTTTAATATGCTAATGTAATTTAGGATTCTCAGAGGGGATTAAGAAACCTAGTTGCCCAGCAGTATGGACCAGGGGTCCTTTTATCAGGAACCATCTTGCTGATTTCCTGGTCAGAAGGACACATGGGCCTAGAAAAGAGCCACAGACTACTGATCTAAAGTCAAATCAGATATTTTCATTAGGCCTTTGTAGAGTTTGAAAAATTTAAAGATACCTCAATTTCCAGCTTCTCCAAGAGAAGTAAGAAGTGGGCAGTCTGGGGTCTGCATTCCTGCATGGCCTAAGCAGCTGGAGCTGGGTCCTCCAGGCAGGGCCCGCACTCTGTGTGTGCCTTGGTCCACACTGCTCCCTGTTGGCCTGCGCTCTGTTCTCTTTACGCATTTCGCCCTCTTCATCTGGCCTCCCACCTGGAATGCCAGGGGCAGCCTGGGGAGCTGAGCTTGCCCTGGCGGGGCCGGTGAGCTTTCGAAGACGGGTGGCGCTGTGCTTTCGAAGGTTCTCTGGGCATCTGGGGAGAGGAGATGGCCCTGATGCCAGCCCCACCCTGGGCGGAACAGGGGCAGGACAGGTGAGAGGGGCAGCTCTGTTTCTTTCTGGGAGTCTCTGGGCAGTGGGAGGGAGGGGCTGAGGGGAAGGTGCACTAGGGTGGTGGAGGGGATGGTGGAGCCCACTCGTACCTCACAGCAGCTCACGCTTCTGCCTCCTTCCTGCCGAAGAAGTCAAAGTTGGGTGACCCAGGGCTCTGACCAGTAGCCTGGGGGCCTGGGCCTGGCATAAAACTGGGCATAAGAGTCCAGGTCAAATTGCAGGGGAAACTGGCCAGAAATTCTAACTGGAGGGGGACGTTACGACTGCCATATTACAACAGCATGCCCACAGCTGTAATTCTGCCGGCTTACTACTCATGAGGATTGTGTTAAGGCGCAACAAGTATGTGCTCAACAAGCAGTTCTCAAAGTGTGACCCCCACACCCGAAGTGTCCCTGTCACCAAGCTTGTAGCAGTGCAGTCTAAGTGACAGCTCGCAGCTGAGCTGTCTGTGTGCTGAGGTTCATGTGATTTAATTCTCTCCGCTGTGAAGCAGGTACTGTCTAGCCAGGCTGGACGTGGTTTGGCACGTTTGTAATCCCAGCATGCTGAGAGGCTGAGGCAGGAGGATTGCAAATCCAGCCCCACCTGGGCAGTTTAATGAGACCCTGTCTTAAAATTAAAAAAAGGGTTGAGGGTGTGGCTCAGTGTGAAGGCCCTGGGTTAAATCCCCAGTACTGCATGAATGCATAAACACATGAACAAACAAATAAAATAAAGGCCTCCCACCGAGACTGCCCAGGCAGGGCCCTCCTCCAGGGTGCCTGCTCTTCCTGGTCTAGTGAGTCTGCTCCTCCTGGTCCCCTGCAGCCTTCTGTGGTGCCCCCCAAGGTGGTCACTTTCTGAGCAGGCCCAGGCTTTGTGCTCTGCTCAGGGCAGGCGGTGGGTGCCTCCTGGCTCCAGCATGCTCTGCAACTCCAAGCGCTTGCAGTGAGCTCCAGGGCATAGCAGGTCGGTCTGCTCGCCTGGCCACCCGGGTGCCCTCTGGGCCTGGCACCTGGCATCTGGGCCTGGCCAGGGCAGCCCGTGAATGGCTGCCCTGTCTGAGCTGCTGCTGCCCCTCAGCCCGGCTGTGCAGTCATGTCCTGTGTGGGGCTTAGGTAATGGGGCGGCGGGGGTGGTGCAGGGACCCCAGTGAGGCTGGCCTGGCTGGCTGCAGGATGAGCCGACTTTTCCAGAACTGTGGGCACCGAGTCCTCCCACCCCACTGTCTGGCACAGCTGCCAATGCAAACACAGGGACCTGCAGGGAAGGGCCAGGCACACGGGCTCCCTTACCCGTCCTAGGCCATTAATGCTTAGTACCCCCCACAGAAGAGCAGTTGTGACCTAGGACTCAGTTTCTCCTAAAGCTCCACTGGTCTTCAGGGGGCCTGTGAGGTCACAGTGTAGCCTGGGCCTCACGCCTCTCGGAGTGTGACTTTCTAACCTCCTCACCCGGCAGCTGGGGAAAATGAGGCCTAGAAAAGAGAAGGTGGTCTTCCGAGGGATTCTAGCCCCTGTTGGCCCGCGCATTGGATGTGGAAACAGGAATTCTGAGCACACGGAGTATCTTGCAAAGGTGGAGGGCTGTGCATCAGCTGGGGTGGGCTCTGCCCCTCATTTGTACCTGCAGAGGAGGGTGCTTTTGGGGACCAGGTTATCGTCACACTCCCCCTGGGTGGTCCCAGAGCCACCCCAGGAGTGAGATCCACTTAGAGCCACGAGTGGCCCACCAGCCTGCTGTGGTGGTGCCTGGACTGTCACCTGCAGGGCCCTGGCCTGGTGAGGGGACTGTGAAGGCAGCTCTGTCCCTGGCCGAGGCCCGGCTGGGCCCAGGCAGAGGGCTGGCTTGGACTAGGGTTTGTGGGGTGACATGCACAGTGATTGGAGGACCCGGAGCGGAGTGGTGTGGGGCTGTGGAGTTGGGTCCCAGCCCCGTGGGAGGGACAGGGCGGACACAGGGCCCCTGGACACCCCAGGAAGGGATCACAGGCTGGGGGCACCCTCCTGTGGCAGTTGGCTTTCTGTGGCTCTGATGAACACCCAGGGCAATCAACTTGGAAAGAGGAAAGGTGTACTTCAGCTCACGGTTTGAGAGGACTCTGCCCGTGACTGGTGGCCCCGTGGCTCTGGGCCTGTAGCAGCACACAGGCGTGGGGCCTGGGGTGGGGCACCGTGGCCAGGGAGCAGAGAGGAAGAGAAGGCTGGCCTGTAGCCAACACCTCCCCCAAGGTCCTGAGAGCTCCCCGGGCTCCCCACACCTCCCAGCGGTGTCACAGCTGGGACCAAGCCTTCCACACAGGGGCCTTGGGCAAACCTGTCCAGACCACAGTGCTGCCCTGAGGTCTTCTCATCACTTCAGCCTCCAGGATTCACGTGGTGGGTATCAGTTCCAGGCAGGAGCTGTGCTACTGTGTCCCCCAAGTCTGAACACGGCCACTTCCTGAGGATTTGTCACCAGAGCGGCATTCAAAAGGCCTGAATACTCAGTGCAGTCCTGGTCACCTGGCTCGACGCAGGGCAGGAAGTAGGCAGTGTGGACACAGATGTCTTCCGAGGCCAAGCAAAGAAAGGGGGAGGAAACTGCAACTGCTTTTGCCAGCCCAGGGCCACCAGGTGAGGTCAGCACAACCCGAAGATGAATGAGCCTGAAGATGGGGAAACTGAAGTCAGAGAGGCCATGGTGGCTTCCAGCACAGTGCACCCGAGAAGCCGGATCTGGGTTTTCCAGGTAGTTTCAAATTCTCTTCTCTGTGGGGAGAAAGACAAAGCTCCTGTCCCTGTGTGTAAATTTTGTGTTTTCATTTTGAGACAGGGTCTTCCTAAGTCATTAAATTGCCCAGGCTGGGCTTGAACTTTCGATCCTCCTGGCTCAGCCTCCCAGAGTTCTGGGATTGTGGGAGTACACCACCATAGCTACTCATTTCTGAACTTGTGAAAGAAACCTTCCCTGTCTTGGTCTTTCTGTCCTTCTGAAGGGGAAGGATAGCTGAGACCCATCTTGGCAGGGGCCGGCCAAGGCATGTGGCCAAGAAATCTGGCTATGGCAGGAGGGGTGCCTTCAGGTCACTCCCCAGCCTGCCCGAGTACACCCTTGGCCTCAGCTTACCTCTGAAAAGGGGATTTTAACATGATGCTTTCAGACCGAGTTGCTTTGTGTCGAGCCACTTCAGGGCTCACAGGTGCTCTGCCAGTTACCCCTGCCTTTCTGCCCACTCGGGGGCTCATCCTGCTGCCCCTGTGCCCGCCTTGCACCCGGGGCCCCTGGTGCTCTGCTATTTCTGAGCATCCAGTTCATGTCCCCCACAGGCAGGTGCTTGGACCTTGTGTCTCTTGGGGAATCTCCTGACCCCAGGAAGAGGAGCCAGGGTGTGGCTCAGAGGTGGCTGAGGCTCAGAGAGGTTGGGACAACTGCCGGAGGTCACCGAGCCCTTGATGGCCTAGATGGCCTGGCCGGCCAGGCTGCGACTCAGCAGGATCCCCCATTCCTCCCCTGCCCCCTGTGGAGCACAGTCAAGGAAATCCCTCCTTTTGCCCCAGTGTCCGTCACCCCTCTTCCCAGTTTCCGATTTCAAGGCAAAACCAAAGCAAGCAAAGCCATCCCCAGCAAGCAATGGCTGCTCTTTCCCTGGGCCAACCCTCCCCACTCCCAGCTGCTCCAGAGACCTGGGAATTCTTTCTCCTGTCCGCAGGAGGTGGGGCCTGCGAGGGAGCCGCTGCCCACATCTCTTTGTGGCCCTGGGGAGTAGGGAGTGGTTGGCAGGCAGGAGGCCCCCTCTCCCCTGCAGCCACAGCCCCTCCATTTCCCCAGGTCTCCCGGCAGGGCTGGGGGCCAGGCGCTTGTCAATGCCTCTCAGCGATCGGAATGTGCCCTCTGACCCCGCCGTTGCCTCCCCAGGAGTTTCAGAGAAGGTCTTTTTGCGGAACCCCTGCCCTTCGGCCCTCTGGAAACAAATGCAGCTTGATTCTGCCTGTGTGTGGCTTGAGGAGCCACTGTTTGGGGTTTTTTTTTTTTTTCAAAAGTCTTCTAAACTTCTGCAGTGTTTGAAGGACTTTTATTTGGGGCTGGGAATGTGGGGTCCGTGGGAGGGAAAGGGATCCGAGGGCGGGAGGGGCGGCGGGCTGAGTGCTGCCCAGACCTCAGATTGGGTTTCATGCTGGCTTTCTGTCCTATTCCAAATCATCCCCACACAGCTCCCTTGGAGGCTGGACTCCCCATGACTTAAGTCAGGACTGCGCTGTCCAGTGGGATCTCTTGAATGGATAGGAAGGAGTAGGGGAGTTAAGTTGCCTGGAAGCCAGAGCCCTGCAGGAGTCCATGCAGCTGGATTCTGGCTCCCCTCCCAGCTGGGAACTTTCTCCCTGGCAGGGACAGGGCCTTCCCCAGCATCCCTACCTTCCCAGCAGCCTAGGTCTGTCCTGAGGCCAGGGTCCCCAGCACTAGGCTCCTTCCGACTCCTGCTGTTCTGTGAGGAAGTGCAGATACACATGTCATCTGTCCTTACTTCTGCTCTGGCACTGGGCGGCCACAGCCAAGCGTGCTGCTCTCCTCACTTCCCAGATGAGAAGCCAGGTTCACCAGCTTTCAGTTCCTTTGTCTTTTGGGATACTGGGGATGGAATCCGGAGCCTCTGCCTCCTAGGTAAGTGCTCTGTCACTGAGCTGAACCCCCAGCTCTGGAGGATCATTTCTGTCCTGGATCAGAGCTCAGCACATTTTCTCTCTACAGGGCCAAGTGGTCAGTATTTTAGGGTCTACAAGCTCTGCCGCAGCTGGGGTAGCATGGAAGGCATCACAGTTCATGTGCAGCTAAATGAGTGTGGCTGTGTTCCAATAAAACTTTATTGTCAAAAACAAGCAGTGGGCCAGATGCAGCCTGCAATGGACTGTGTTTTGCCCACATCTCCACCTGCTGTCCAGTCTTTGGCAAAAGTCATGTTTAAGTCCCAGGTGACATCATGATGGAGGGCAAGGAGAGCGTTTGAAAGCTTTGGGGCCAGGTAGATTTGGGTTCAGTTCCTATTTCTAAAAAGTGACTGCTGTGACCTTAGGCCAGTCACTTTCCTCCTCTGGGCCTTAGTTCCCTGCTCTGTAAAGTGTGGGCAATATTAACACCTATTCTAATGGTGGCTGAGATGACAAGTTATCAATGCCTAGTGCATGGTGAGCTCTCAATGCACACCCAGCCTCAGTTCTACTGATAACAGAAATGCCGAATTTCCTAAACAGCCCCTCAGGTCCACAGCGAGCAAGAAGTGGAAGGAAAAATTGCTTCCTGCATCTCAATCAGGGTGTGGTCTTGGCCATATGACTCTCTCCAGCCAATCACATGCATGGGATATGACTGGGCCTGGTCTGGTCTTTGGCCTCTGGAGACTTTGGAACTTGACTTTGAGCTGCTCTCAGGCTCCGGGGAAGGCAGCCCCGCTGTCCTGGAAAGAGAGGCCCCCAGAGGAAAGCAGGTGCCCTGGTGACAGCCCCAGGGCCTCGGCACATGGCTGAAGGTCTCTGTGACTTTTCCAGCCCAGCCCCTGTCTGAGTGTGGCCATGTGCGTGGGCCCTGTATCTCCGTGTAAAGTGGACACAGCCCATGCTGAGCCTGTCCAGCTGACTGCAGAGTCATCAGCATGCCCACGACTGCTGTTCCCAGCCCTCAGGTGTGGTGGCTTGTCACCGAAGGGCACTCACTCCCTAGGGGTATCTCCATCCTGCCTCCTGGTCCCCTTGCCCTTGAACAGACATAAAATATACTTTGTGAAGGTGCTGTTTTCTAGGCTGGATTACATTCACTTTTTGTCTTCTGGTGTTAAAAGAAATGAAAACAGATCTGTGAGTCTCTAAAAGTTGTTGAGGCCCTAGGTACTGTGGCTTCTGTGCCTGATGGAAAAGATGTTCCTGCATGCTTAACAGCACTCAGAGGATCCCAGAGGAGGCATCTTTGAGGAAGTCACATCTGAGTGGACAGCTGAAGGAGAACCAGGAAAAAACTAGTGACAAGTAGGGGAAGGAGCTTCCCAGGCCAAGGAAACAGCATGTGCAAAGGGCCTGTGGGAGAAGCAGAGGAGACGGGGGAGGGGAGGGGTGGGAGGAGCCAGGCCAGGGTGGGGAGGCCTCTGGGATCAAGGGAGGGGCATCGTGTCCTCTCTTAATCTCCGGCATGAGTGAATATGAGGGTCCGGGGTGGGCTATAGGGGAGTCCCCATAAGATCTCTCCACACCCGAGTTCTTGCAATCTGTGGATTGAGTTTATTTGCAAAGTGTGAATGTGAGTTAAGGATCTGAAGAGAAGATCATCCTGGATTATCTTGGAGGGCCCTAAATCCAATCCCAAGTGTCCTCAGAGACACATAGAGAAGAGAGAGACAGAGAAGAGGTCATGTGGGGCCAGGGGCAGAGGCTGAAGTGGTGTGGCCACAAGTCAAGGAACACCTGGTGCCACCAGGAGCTGGAAGAGGCCAGGTGGATCCCCGACTGGAGCTTTTGGGAGACTGGAGGTCCTCCCCACACCTTCATTTCAGATTTCCGGCCTCTAGGGCTGTAAGAGGATAAGTTTCTGTTGTTTTAAGCTCCTCAGATTATAATAATTTGTTACAGCAGCCCCAGGGCATTAGCACAGCCTACAGCAGCAGAGAGCCTGCTGCACACCACCCTGGGCTGTCCAGGAGCTGGAGTTATCCTTCCTATGCTGACCACAGTACCAATTGTTACAACCTCTGCAGTGACTACTTCCTCTACGGTCACACTGTTCCTTCTGTCTCTACTACTCCTCTGTTATTATTGTGCCGAATACCTATCTTGCTCGGTCTTTCTATGGAAAGAACTTGGTTGCTGGGATACCCGGGTACCAGCTCCATTCTCATCAATTTCTGCACAGACTGTGTGTGTGTGTGTGTGTGTGTGTACATGAGCGTACACCTGTACTTCCCCACAACCTGATGCTGTGTACAGATTCCTGTGACCACCACACAATCAAGGTACCACAGGACCCCCTCCGACGGTGGGTCCCTCGTCCCACCCCTCTGTCACTGCGCTGCCCCCACAGTGTCCCTGGCCCTAGCTGCCACTGATTTGGGCCCCATCTCTGAGGCTCTGTCACTTTGAGCACTATGCTGGCCACCTGCTGGTGGCCGCACTGCCTGGCCCTCGGCTTGTTTATTTATCTGTGCACCTTCTGGTCCCTGCCCTTGACTTCTCTGGGTGAGACATGAGCTCCCCTCTGTAAACTTCTGATTTCCTCTTGGGAAATTATTCTCAGGTATTCTTCTTCCAAAAGCCTGGATCCCACAGGAGGAGGCCACCCACTGCGCTCTCCTCTCAGTCTGTAGAACAGAGAGGCAGATGGGGAAACTGAGGCCCGGGAAGGAAGTTGCCAGTCTGGACCCGCAGAGCAAACCATCCGTGAGTACAGCTCTTTCCTGACTGGATCTGGGGATTCTGGCTGCCCCAGAAGACCGCAAACAAAGTTTTGTCAAGGACAAAAACCATATGATCATCTCAATAGATGCAGAAAAGGCATTCAACAAAATCCAACACCTATTCATGATAAAAACCCTACAGAAAACTGGAATCGAAGGTCTTTATCTCAACCTGATTAAGGCTATCTATGAAAAACCAACAGCCAACATCATACTAAATGGTCAAAAACTGAAAAC